>CALNXK010000085.1:1735000-1835000 GCA_942486035.1 Porites lobata
CATCTTTGAGTTGATGATTCCCGTCTAAAAAGGTGTTTCACCTGGAATATGTAGCAGAGAAATGAGTAAGTCTGCGGCTTTGTTGGCTTTTTTTATCTGTTTAGTGATAGCTGGTGCTGACTGACATGGGAACAAATACACATGATTGAAGCTAGATTTTAAGCAAACTGCTCACATCAAATCAATTTGAAGTTTAAGAGACTATTGTAACAGCTTGTGATAACATTCAAACTTATTTTCACAGTTCAGTTTGCATTCTTTTCGCAACCACTACAGACGAAGACTGATTAGCATCGAGGTTGGAAACGGATGACTCAGCCTATTCACAGTTAAATATCATTGAATTCGGCTTTCGTATCATATGAAGAATTCTGGAGATCTCGGAGCTCGATCTCCATAATTCTTCATAAGATACTCAGCCTCATTCATTAATTAATTGTTAATTAATGTGCCAACTGGTCATCAGCGGGACAGAGAAATGTCAGAAAACAGCATTTCTGTTTGCAAAACTTTGTTGCTTTCATTAACATTAATATAATATCACTTAACTGTTAACTTTTCATTTACCAGTTAACTACTAATTTTTTGGCCAATTATCAGTTAACTGTTAATCCCATTCGCTTTCTCTAATAATAGAGAGGAGAAGTATGACGTCACGTCACCATGGTGGCACTATTTCTGGATGACAACAAAACCAACGACGACGGCGACGGAAGGAGAACGGCAAAAAAGTAATAGGTTTTTATTGACAAAACAACAAATTTACACGTGCATCACGCTATTTTGTACATTTCTTTGCCATCGTAGCACCCCTGCGACATGCAACTTCCTAATTTCACACGCTTGCTTTATGGAGTAGGTGAACACAACCCAAAAGTTGTCTTTTTCCTCTCCCAAACTTAGATACGGTCCTTTCGGATTCAACGCGAGGAAATTTCGCCAATATTTGCCAAATTGAATAAAAATTGAAAAAGATCGATGAAGTTTGAAGCGGTGCAAATTCACTTTATAAGTGACGTTTTCGGTTTCTTGTCATCCAAAAATTTTGCCACCATGACAACGAGACGAAACGTACTCTTTCGTGCTAGAAGTGAAATTTTGTACTAGTTGATTTCGTGTTTGTCGCGAGTTTTGCCATCAAAATAAAAAACTAAAAAAAAAACAGACAAACATTTCAATTTAGTGACACTGACGTCAATTGTGCTCTGTGCTGTTTACTGCGATTCGAGATGCCCCTAACCTATGTACCTTAAGGCATTCTGTATAGTTTTACTTTTAGCAGTTGTATTTTGAAGGCGTATTTCAAGCAGACTTAGGGTAGCAAATTCTAAGTTGAGAAAAAATTTGTGATCTAAAACTTCCTAATAGAAAGCAGTGTTGTGTGAAGAAATATCGGATAAATTTAGGTTTCTGGGAAACTACCCACCTACCCCTCCCCTAAGCTAACATTAACACTTACTTCCCACTTTGGGCAAAATGATGGCTTAAGAGAGGGGTAGTTGGGCTTCCGAAATATCAAACACGCTCCGCGAGAACAAAATTGTACAATTACGGACACAAAATATCAAAACGGTTTACACAAGCAGATTATAGCAGCACCAAAGCTCACACACATTCGATCAAATTAGCGATATACAGCGATATTTGCTAGCTTGTTAGCTTTTCCTCGACCTCGCTAGCGCTCCCTTGCTAATTTGCACAAGCGACCCGAGGGTCTTGCCCGTTACTATGTGACGTCATACTAGCAGGCGAAGTGGGTCAAGAAACTTAGGCGGAAAACAATAGAGTTACCTCCCCGCCCCCCGCTGGTACCTCTTAATGACAATCGGAAAGGCAACTTTGGCACCCTCAGAGAATCCGACTTTAAAATGTCCGGGTGACACTCAACCGTTGCGTGTGTGCCGATGTAATAATTACAAATTTATATTACTACTGGCAGTTTTAGATGCATTTATAGCCATTTGAGAGGACTTAAATTTGAAATTTTCACGGGGGAGCATGCCCTCGGACCCCCCTAGTTTGCTCACGCTTACGTGTTCGCATTAGCACCCCCCCAACTTGAAAATCCGCTCCGGTGGCCCCGCATTAACAATAGTGTTGTATTGTTGCACGATGACCCTTTAATTCTTTTTCGTTGTCAGCTATGAAGAGAAATCGGTTAAAACTAGAGACGATACCGGGTATCTATCGACCTGAAAAAAACCAGTTTTATGTTTGAATAAGAAGACGATGAAAGAACCTTTCTCTCACAGAACATGTAAACAGTGCTCACCAATAACATGCGCTCATGCATGAAGTGTTTCGATTTCCCTAGCAGGGGGTTAGCTACCCGCACCAATCATAAAATTGCAGCAACAAAAATACAAACAAGGTAAAAACAGAAGCAAAAAACGGTGAAAGTTACACATTTCCTGTAGAACTAGAAATACGTATAACTCCAACTCAACTCTAACTCAACTCAAGCTCTTAACTATAGAAACAGCCGATCCCTCTTTTTCAACGACAACCCATCTCGCCAGCAGTTCTTCAAGTTTAGGAAAACATCCTTTGTAAGAAACTACTCACAGTCGTAAACTCTTCATCGACTCTTTACAACAAGCTTATAAAAACTATCGCCAAGAAAGACTGAGAACGTAAAGCTGAAACTAAAGGAAACCACTTACTTTGCACAGCTTGTCACAAGGTGCGGGAGGCCTAGTCGAAGTGCTCCGGTTAGAACCGAACAACTAGTGTGCAATCAGGAATGTGGTTATGTGATAAAAATAGGCTTCCAGCGTGAGAAAACCCTTAAGGCGAGGAAGTATGCAAAGGTTCTGCTCCACGCATGAACAGTAATGTCAGCATGTCAGTGGACTGTTGATGTGATTAAAGGTGCATATTCTGAGGTTTATTCCGCATATTTTGTCGCACTGCACTGGTGGTAATAAAAAACCTTCTTCGAATCATAGTTAATAGAGGAGACTGGTTATGAAAGCCGGCAAACTGTAAAGTTAAAAACAACGGTGCTGTAGTTTATGTTGGAAACTCCCTGACCGTGGACAATCCTCTGTTTTTTGTTCACAAACTGTGACTGAATAAATTAATGAGATGTTTCTATTGGTCAGCAAGTTCAAAATGGTAGGAATACTATTGAACGTTGTGCACGGTCAAGTCCAAAAAAGCTAACAAAAACATATAACAAAGAAGTCTGTCCGGCTTCATAACCATTCCACTTTAATAACTGTGTTCAAATGATTTTTTTTTAATGAATATCAAGCACAAGGATCTGATCCAAGTACTGTTACCCTTCGTTGCCCAGTGAGCAGATAGCGCGACAAGGCAAGGCATATGCTTGATCATTGCATTATCACAACAATTGTGATTACGATCCAGAAATAGAAAAGCAATATATATACATCCAAATGCATTCAATTTAACATAAAAGCGAGCTTAAGGGAAAGCACTAGAAACATCGACTTAAGCCAGATGAGTCATCCATATGGGGTGTCTAGAAAACGACGACCTAGAAAACGAAGACCTACGACCTAGAAAACGACGACCTAGAAAACAACGACCTAGAAAACGACGACCTAGAAAGCGACGACCTAGAAAACGACGACCTAGAAAACGAAGACCTACGACCTAGAAAACGACGACCTAGAAAACAACGACCTAGAAAACGACGACCTAGAAAGCGACGACCTAGAAAACGACGACCTAGAAAGCGACGACCTAGAAAACGACGACCTAGAAAGCGACGACCTAGAAAACGACGACCTAGAAAACAACGACCTAGAAAACAACGACCTAGAAAACGGTGACCTAGAAAACAACGACCTAGAAAACAACGACCTAGAAAACGACGACCTAGAAAGCGACGACCTAGAAAACGACGACCTAGAAAACAACGACCTAGAAAACGGTGACCTAGAAAACGACGACCTAAAAAAAAACCGCGGGGAGGGGGCGGGGGGGACTTAATAGAAGTGTGCGAAATGCCCCATCCCCGGACAAAACCAAAATAGCGTATTCATAGCAAACCTCAGTGTAATCTTATCAAACGTGCCAAACACCCACGCAAATCGCTCATAGCCGCTAGTTACCCGGGGCTGGTTATAAGTAATGCTAAGGTCAATAGGTGTAATAATGTGCACGTGCAGCACACTTTTTTGCACATCGTAGTACGTGCAGACGATTCTCTCAGAACCAAAATTTGGGCGTTTTCCATTCACCCAAAACTTAAGAAGCTTTGGAAACAGCGGCAATTGGTACAGTATTTTCCCGGAAAATTTCCCAGACTTCCGGAAACGTTTCCGAAATGCGAACCTTTCAACCAGAAACATTCGGGAGCAAATTTGAATGCGGAAAGAAAACTTCCCGATGATAATTTTCGAAAATTTGGGTATATATTGCGAAAATGCTGTTCCATTCGGTACTGCATGGAAGTTGCCGAAAATTTAAACCAGACGTTTTGATTGAATGGAATGGCGCCCATGCAAAGGTAACCAAATTTGTTGCCAATTGTGCTCCCTTTGCGCGCGCGCGTGAGAGCTCCACTAAAAAAGTTTCTCTAGTCAAATTTTCCTTTAGTATGGTCAATGAAGTCATGATTCAACCTGAGTGACTACTGGAAGCAAAAGCTTTGCTTTGACCTATTTATTATCCTGATATCAATTTAAACAAATTTCGATCAAATCTAAATGACCTAAATAATATATACTGCTTCACTGGCGCGTCGTTTATAGCGAGAAGTTCAAGCCCACATAAATCAAACAGGAAATAAATCAGGCGTGCCGTTTTTGTATTCACAGTTCAACACCGTAAACAAACAGTTTATATTTTGAAAATAAAGAAAGAATGGCTTCAACATTTTCTCGTACCTTTCCATACATGAAACGGCAGCATACCGGTAACGAGAATTGTGAAATATTATGTCGGACACAATGAAGGTTGACATGTCATCAGATTTGAACTGTAAGATTTGAATCGTATCATCCTAGGAGTTTCTGTTTCCTCGCAGGTCCGATAGCGTGGTATATATGCAGTGAGATCTCCGGTAGAACTTTTGAATTGTTCAGAAATAAATTATTACATCGTGAGAAATAGAGACAACGCCGCAGAGCAAATGAAAAATTTCACTTCGGTTCACCTTTAATTCTTCCATCACTTTCACGCAATGCACAATGCAATGTCCAAGACAAAACAATAGCTCCTGCGACGACACTAGGCACTTTGTAACTGTTGTTTAAAAATGCGAGACGGTTTTATAAACCGCGTTATGAAAATAACGCAAGAACAATAGATGTAGGTATCTCGCGGGGTACATGTAACGAGGGTTTACGTTAATCAATAAATCAATCGAGCATCTCCGCCTAGACGTGAAAATTTCCCAAATTTTGACTTTTAGAAATACTTCGTTCCCCAAACCTCTTTTTATTAACACACTCCGGGATCGCTCATGAAACTAACCCGATATACTTTTAATCAGTAAACACCAAGAGAGGTTATCCTCTCTTGGTAAACACTTTATTCTCCACCTCCCCAGCCAGTTCTAGAGGAGGAGGGTGTTTCCTTAGGAACTGATTAGCTCCAATGACCACCAAGCTTTAATAATTTTTCGATCTAAAAGAAATACATTTATAATTCGCAATCAGAACAAACACAAACAAATCGTCTTAATCTCGTAGCTAAATTCAGAAAACTTCAATGTTAACTTACTTCTGTGGCGGGTCGTTACAACAATCGCACCTTACCGGTTTGTAAATTCTTTTAACAGATTCTTCAGGTAAGCAGATTTATAGACAGACTGTAAATTATTTTCTTTCTCACTTCGATTCTACGGAAAAACTAATACAATTCTTGTCATCAAATAAATCTATCCAATAACAAACAGGCAACGCTTGTTTGATAAACGAAACAGAGGGGAGACCTCGCGTACCTTGCATTTCCAATTCCACCGTTTTATTCCTTGGCTTCATACCCTTAGCCGGTACAAATAATATTTACTATTTTTCTGAAATTTTCCTTCTTCGCCCACCTCTCACCCCTTCATAATTCCCTCCTATCGTCCTCTTATTTCCCGCCTTCTGTACCCCTCTAACCCCTTAATCCTTCGAGCTACCCCATCCTTTTCGTCGTTTTCTAGGTCGTTGTTTTCTAGGTCGTCGTTTTCTAGGTCGTTGTTTTCTAGGTCGTCGTTTTCTAGGTCGTTGTTTTCTAGGTCGTCGTTTTCTAGGTCGTTGTTTTCTAGGTCGTCGTTTTCTAGGTCGTTGTTTTCTAGGTCGTCGTTTCTAGGTCGTTGTTTTCTAGGTCGTTGTTTTCTAGGTCGTTGTTTTCTAGGTCGTCGTTTTCTAGGTCACCGTTCTCTAGGTCGTCGTTTTCTAGGTCGTCGCTTTCTAGGTCGTCGTTTTCTAGGTCATCGTTTTCTAGGTCGTTGTTTTCTAGGTCGTCGTTTTCTAGGTCGTCGTTTTCTAGACACCCATCCATATGTCAACGGCGTCTTTAATATAAAATGACCGAAATGATCGCCTTCAGCAAGTTCAAAATGGTAGGAATACTATTGAACGTTGTGCACGGTCAAGTCCAAAAAAGCTAACAAAAACATGACAAAGTTGTCTGTCGAGCTTCGTAACCATTCCAATTTAATAACTATGTTCAATATCAAGTACAAGGATCTGATTCACGCACTGTTACCCTTCATTGCCCAGTGAACAGATAGCGCGACAAGGCAAGGCATATGCTTGATCATTGTATTATCACAACAATTGTGATTACGATCCAGAAACAGAAAAGGTTCAAAACAATGTTCAATACATCCAAATGCATTCAATTTAACATAATAGCGAGCTTAAGGGAAAGCACTAGAAACATCGACTTAACCCAGATGAGTCATCGATATGTCAACGGCGTCTTATAAAATGACCGAAATGATCGCCTCGACTTCAGCAAGCTCAAAATGATAGGAATACTATTGAACGTTGGGCACGGTCAAGTCCAAAAAGACTAACAAAAACATGACAAAGTTGTCTGTCGAGCTTCGTAACCATTCCACTTTGATAACTATTTTTAGAATGCTTTTTAAATGAATATCTAGACTACGAGTAGTCCCCCATTTTTCCTCAGGGATAGTACAGCGAGCGAAACGCGAGCGGGCGTAAAAATCACCCCACGCGAGAAAAGGCGACACGCGGCGCAATTTCTCTAGGTGAAACTAGAGCGCTGGTAATTTAGTAGCATTATTGACAAAATGGCCTTTATTCATGAAACTACGAACGTGAGTTTCAAATGTGGGCCCAAGGCAATCTGCAATTACAACCCTGGTCAAAACGTCTTGGGACACTTAAGGAAATTAGGCACAAAGACGCACTTTGCTAATTTAACTCATATTCTACCTCTTAAAAAAGCTTGGGGATGTTGCTATAAGGGGCTATTTCTGCTGCCCCCCCTCTCCCCCAAGCATTGTTGATTGTGTTGAATTAAAACTTGAATACATAACGTCAACACTGCACCGAGGGGGAAGGGGGGAGGGAAGATGCCTCAATTTGACCAGCTATTGCGTTAGTGTCCCAAGAGTTTTGACCAGGGTTGTCTGAAAACCCCTTCTATAGGAAAACAAGTTTTAAACATTACGAAACTTAGAGAAAAGGTGTGGATTCGTAGCTATAGCAATGTTAAAAAAGTTACCAGGTGTTACCCTGTAACTATTATTCATTCCGAGATCGGAGGCGCATAGATGAACGGTTTCAAATGCATGCTTATTAAGTATCCTCAACGTACTCACGGGCAAGAAACTGTGAAAACATTACAGCAAAAAGCATCGTGGAGCAGAGTGGGCTTAGGTTTGAAATGGCAAGTACAAAACATTTCCACATTATCTAAATGAAAACGGTTACACATATTTACAAGCAGAGAAAAATGGGCTTCTAAGTGAAAACAATCGCAAGTTGCGTGTACAATTCGAAGAAGGCCCTACAGGATATACTGACAAGAGAGAATTTAGTCAGGTCACGATTTGACTGTGTTTGGCTTCTTGGCAGCAATGACAAAGTGTCAGTTGTCAGCCGAATTATAATCCCATTTGATCGCTGTCGGAATTTTTAGCAAAATCGAAATCAATCCTAGCAACCATAATGTAAGCAAACCAGTCATCCGTGGTTGCATACTGAGTACTTTAAAACAATTTCTCATGGGAAATTTGAGAAGAAACTTTATTCTTCCATCACTGTTCTTAAAAATTTTCGTTTCGCAACTTTGAAATCGTTCTCCGTGCATTGCTTTAAACACTAATTCGACCATTTGAATGATATACTCTGTGGCGATGTTAATTTAACATTTGGTAAATTCTTTGAAAACGGCTTTATGTGTTACGGTTTAGTTATTGTGAAACTTCATCCATCCGTGATTGTGAGGAAGATTATATTCTCTAGAGTAGTTTCCCCTAAGTTTATACATTTTTGTTTTAAGTGGTACCATAAGCTACTGTTTACGATTGCTTTGAAGAAAAACGTTTATTAAGGGTGGAATGCCGTTAGTTGAATAATTAAGCCTCCACTTTTAGCTGAGGCAAATTCTTGCGTGTCCTAAGATGTAGATTGCAGGCGCCACCCGTTTATATCTGTTTATAACGTTAGAGCTTTGGCTGGCTTAAAATGCGTGGGTGGATGTAAGGATGCGAAATGAAATAACAGTGAAAAGAGGATACATTGGGTGCGGCGGCCATGGAGGGAAATGGTTTCAAAAGGGAGAAGAGCCTCGTGTAAGAGTCATTTTTCACCGAATGAAACCGTCGCTAACCATTTCTTATCATTACGCCGATTCTTTAATTTTCCAATACTATTTACTAAGCATTCATAAAACAGCCACTAATTGAGCTCGACGTTTCTTCAACATAAGCTTGCATTTCGAGAGGACGGATGAAGAAGTACGTTAACTTCGGGTGCGTTTCTTTGGGAAAATCCGAAAACAGGTCATTGATCGAAGATCGTTTGGATCACGGTGCATCAAAGGAACCGATGGAAAAGGATTCTTCGGTTCCTTTGATGCACCGTGATCCAAACCACATTAACGTAAACAGGTAAAACCCAGGCGGTGTGCACACTGGGATTGCAAAGCATCATGGGCAACATTCAAAATCTGATCATTTGTGTCAAGATGGCGAGGAGTGAACATCTCGTAGCAAGCGACTGCGGAGACGAATATTCGTTAAATACTCTGTAGAAATCAGCGATTTACCTTTATTTTCTTCCAGAGACGTCTGTAAAAACAAAGGCTATCGAATTACCAGGGGAAAACAGTGTCATTCCGTTAATAAGTGTAATTTGTTCGAAATCACTCGCATGCGATGCAGTCCGGCGGTAAATCGAAGAATTGCTGCTTGTTCTATGTTTCAGTCATGAAAGTACTCCAGGTAAGACCTGGGGTTCGCCGGAAAAAAATTATTTCGTCGTCCGATTAGTGCAACTAGAACCACGAGGTACTACGACGATTTCTTCATTATTAGCAAGACGAATTTAAGCTTAAGTTGGCTTGAAAATGTTGTAAGATGGTGTAATAGTATGCTTCCTTCTGACAAGATAGTCCTAAAACATTTGCCAGGTACTATAAGAGAACTCTAGCGGGTACCCTGTTTGCATTTGTTATTTGTTTTACCATCTGTATTTATCACACATGAAGTAAATGAAAAGTAAATAAACACATCAATACATGTACCGTGAGTTATGTCCTATTTATAAACTAGCGGTACCTTCCGGCAAGTGCCAACGAGGCGAATTCGTTTATCTTTTGTGGAATGTGCCTATTCAGATCTTCGCGATATTTTTTTCATAATTTTAGAGGTTTAAAATGGATTCCGCAAAAGAAAAGGATGGCATCAAAGTTCAAAACAACAACTTTGGCACATTTAAGGCTTTCACTTATATTAAACAATCACAACATGGCTTGAAACTTTGTTGGTAAATATGAGCAAGTTAGCACTTATGTTACTTGGAAAATTCCACTGTAGCCAAACTATAAACTTTAGAAAGAAAACTATAGTTTAAATGAGGTCTTTGACTGCTGAAATTAAAAATAACAATTAAATTCCGAGCAACAGGGATAAGAAAAATATTTCGCGTGGTAATATACACCAGAAAAAATTGGTGTAAAGTAAAATGTGTGAAAAGCGCAAGAATGGGGCGGAATGTATCAGAGGTATAAAAATATAAACTTGAGTGAGTGTGACAGGACAAAGAGTCTCTTGAAAGGCATATTGATAGTCCAGTGATAGTCTTCAAAACAAAAGGTCCGCAAATTCGTTGCATTCCCCACGGGAGTTTTGGGCTGTCTCAATGTAAATCGAACAGCCAAAAAACATGCTGGTTGACAAAATCTCTCAAAAGACAGAAACAAATTCGAAAAAAAAAAAAAGGTCCGCAAATACGTTGCATTCCTCACGGGAGGTGAGGACTGGCTCAGTATAAATTGACCTGGGAAGAACACGCTGGTTCTGATTAAATTTTTGAGAATATAACCCTATGCCTTGATCAACTACCGCTTAAAATTCAATTCACAAAGGAAAAGAGAACACTGAAAACCCTGGTTCTGAGTCCTGAAGAGTACAGCTACGTCAATGTAAATCGAGCTGTAAAAAACAAGCTGGTTCTGACAAAAATTTGAGCGTAAAACCCTATCCCATGATCAGCTGCTGCTTTAAACGCAATTTTTAAAGCAAACCAGAGCATTTATTGCCCTTTCAAACTCAGTAGAAATTGTATTAAAGCTTGCTCAGCTGTTAAGTCCTCTTCAACAGACAACGAACAGCTGCACACTGAATCACCCAATTTCGGACGACGAGTTGTAAATACAAGAAATGACGTCACCACCCAAATACGGGGTCTTACTTACACCCGAATGTGGTCAAAAATGCAAATTTTAGAGGGTTACGCAGAATTTGAGAGTATTGGCCTACATTGCGCAGCGTTATAATTCTGCCGCAGAGGCAACCTCACTTCTTAGCTCGGTTGCCTCGTTGGCAATTCACAAGACAGAAAATACATTTATTTCAAAACAGGTAAATGAAACAAGGTATGAATGAAATTAAATTAAAAATTTGATATTTATTAAATATGTCAAATAAAGTACGCACGCCAACATAAGTATCCTCCTGTATCAAAATGTCCAGTAGCCGACTCGTATTCTTAAATTTATATTTAGGTAGAGCACGATCACTGTCGGGAATACTGTTCCATACTATTCAGCCTGCTCAGCTCACGTACTCTTTGGTTTTCCAATATTTCAGTTATGGGCTGATTTTCTCGAAACGTCTCGCATGACCTAAGCTGTCAGAGGCGTAGTCGAAAATGAGGCAAGACACAAGGAAGGTTTGTCTCAGATAAGAAAAACTATTTGTCTTAAGAAAACTCAAAGAAAGTTTCTTTGGTTTCGGCGCATTGTGCATGAAAGAATTTTACGAAGGCATAATCCTAATCAACATTGGGACCTCCTACTTATTGCTGTTCCAATATTTCAGTCATGGGCTGCTTTTTCTCGAAACTTCGCACACGACCTTTCCTACCAAAGTCATTGTCCAAAATGAGGCAAGACAACGCCTTTAGCTTGAAGAACGTTTATTTCAAAACATAGAAGGTACCGATGTCAAACAATTATACCTGTGCGTCAGCGAATCTCAAACATTCTCACCGATTAATCATCATATGAAGCGTTTCTTTGGTTTCGACGCATTAAGACTAAATATTTGCCAAAAAGCTTTTTGCGAGAGAATAATGCTGTCACGGGAAGTATCTCCCCGATTTATGAAAAATATTATAACTTGATGGAAGTTCTATATATCTTTCAAATCATCTTTAAAATGAAACCGATATTTGACTTGATTTGGCTAAATGTGTCCTTTGCGGAATAAGTAAAATATGACGCCAATAAACAGTGTTTAAAATATGAAAAGATAAAGCATGAAACATGGAATCTGATTGATTTCTGACAATAATTCGACATAAATACTGATATATATCGTTGTAGGAAGCTTTCTAGGTTTTGGAACATTTTGACTGTTTATTAATAAGTATTAAAGAAGATAAATAACATTTGCTAATGAACTTCTTATCTAAAAGATTAAAGATTAAAATTGTGCCTCGTTGCACCATGCACGAAATCAGATCATATGCATCATTTCTTAGTTGGTTATTGACCAAGGACAACCCCCATCTGTACCATCAAGTATTTTCAGGTTATTCTTTGTGCATTCTATGACTCTTTAAGAATGTTCTGACTACGTTAAGAATTTCTCCTTTCATGTGTTCATATAGGAATGATGTTTTTGAGCGGGACATCTTGTCTCCGAACTTGACGTCCCTTCGAAGATGGTTATCCTTTAGTGAACATTTCCACATTTTTAGTAATTGACTTAGCTAGTTAGGGTTATGCGGCTCGATTTTGTTGGTAAAGTTTTCCCTCTATTTATCTTGTTCTCACATTTATTAATATGGGAGTTGTCCTTTGTTTGTAATTAACGAAGTTTGCACTTTTGGTTTTTTAGCTTCAAAGAACCAAGTAACTTAACAGTAGCTGCGTAAAAGTGTGTTCCTTTTACTGAACTTTGCTTAGTTAGTTTCGTTTACTGGTTATTCTCCGTCAGAACCAGAGAAAGGCTCTTAAAAGGAATTTTGCGTAACAACTTAATATATGTTAATAAGAATATAAATACATTATCAACGTAAACATATGGTCAACGACCAACAAACAAATAAATAGCGAGTTGCGAACGAGTAGATTTTAGAGAGAAAGAAAGTGAAGTGCAGAGGACACAAGATTAGTTGAAGAAAAACGTTGTTAGAAAGAAGTTGTTGAGGAAATTGTGAAGAACTGTGAAGTGAAAGAGTAATTCTCCTTATAATAAGAAGTTTAATCTTAAGACGTGTTTGGTTGTGAGAGTCACTCTTGCTAGAGGAACTAGTACCCGTATCAATGCTATAATTATCATTGGGACCTCTTGCTAGACTCAGGTACTCATTGGTGTTTTAATATCGAAAAATCTGGCATTACCTTAGCTCTGGGCAAAGTTATTGTGCTAAATGAGGCAAGACAACGCCTTCGTCTTGATTTGTTTCAGAGTAGACAAATTATTTGTCTCAAGAAAAATGAAGATTAAAACATAGAAGGTTCCGAAAACAGACATTTGTACCTGTAAATCCGCAAATATCTTGCAATATTCTGTAAGTCTGCATTTTTATTAAACCATCATTTGGGAAGCGTTTCTTTGATTTGATGCATCAAGTCTAAAAATACGCATATTAGGTTTCTAGCGGGAGAATAATTCTATGATAATATCATAGGTGACGAATTACTCCTTAATTTTGGCGCGAAATTTCAGCGTTAATTTGTAATTTCACACGTGAAATTACAAAATTGCCATGGCAACCCTTCCGTACGCCTCAGTGTCAAGATGGCGACGAAGTTTTAAAATGCCGTTAATGAAGATGTCAGGGCACAAGAAGACGCTTTAGAAAACCTGAACACACAAGAGAACATCAAGAAGGATTCTAACAGGTATTTTGTCGAAAAAGTCTGAAAAATTCTGAACTTTATAAGCCAAATTTAAGGTCTAAACATTTGAGAGAGTGGACTTCTCGATCGATACGATCCAGGATAAAACATGTCAGAAATCCAAGATTGCTAACTTAATTCGCCACCCATGATATTAATAGGTAATCAAATGTTATACTCGTAAAATTAGGGAATAATTTCACGCGCGTTTTGTTCAAATCCTAATAATTTTCCGAGCCTTTAGGATTTGGACAAAATGCGCGTGAAATTATTCCCTAATTTCTCTCGTCACCATTTGATTACACATACTTATCATTTCAGTGCACCTCCTTTAGTTTCACCTACTGCATTTATGATGCTCAAATATTCACCCCTAGGAAGCTTTTTCTCGAATTCAAACCTCTCTTGTTGATAAATAGCTGAAATTTGCGGCTAATTATTTACTATCTTATTAAAAATGGAGGTAAAATTCCATGTTCAAGAAGAAGCGAACTAGATTCTCGAGGCGCGGACTAGGTTATGGCCCGGTCGGATTTCGAAAAAACGTATTTTTGGTACAAGGCCGTGGAGGATTCGTATCTCCGTCCGTATGTATCTAACAAGAAATTCAGCTGTTAAGGTGGCTCCGTCACTAATATTGGAGCATTTAACTGTGACAAATTTTTCGTCATAACTTTTTCGTTTTTGGAGCGATGGCTGTGAAACTTTGCAAAGAACGACAGATATCATTTAGCAATAGTACGAAATATTCCGATTTCATAGATGGTAAATATTTCTTGAGAATTTAGCGCTTAAAAGGACCTTAGTGTTCAAAGAAAATCGCGTCTAGTAAAAACTTTTGCTGATATTTTTTACGGAAATTTCTGGTATGGGCTTTCATTGACATAATAAATATGCCGGAGAAATTTCAGAAAAATCGTTGGAGCAAAAGTCCGTAACTAAAAGTCGCTTAAAATTCAGCTGTGAAATTGTTTTGGAATTTCAAAAATAAATTACGCTCAGGTAGAAGAAGCCACCAGTTTGAGTTTTCAGGACAAGTAAATTCAATGTTTGCCAAAAATGAAAACAAAAGCTGATTGCCTATCGTGCTATTCTTAAAAGGTACTTTTTAGTTTTAGAAGCACCATAAATTGCTCCAAACCTTGCTCTGACTTCGAATGACTTGTTCTTCGACATTTTTAAAATATCTCTCGGCAGTTTTGGTTCAAACTCCTGCTACATACATTTTGTTGTATTGCAATGCATCCTGAACGGCTTTTTCTGCTGAACGTTGCTTCCAATTCAGGAAAAAGGTGTTGGGATTGTGAGCTACTTTGTATCGAAGCTCAGATAGAACTGTCCAGCACCTTTGTTTATGACCAGAAAATGCGCACGAGCGGCAGCTCTGCGAGGAATTCGCACCTCATCCAGGGGGGACGAATGACAATGATGCCCATGTCTGCGAACCGATCTGTATAAACATGTATTGCAGAGCAAACATAATAATGAAGAGAAAACTACCCATTCATTGAAGGAAGGAGTAACAGAAATTTCAGAGTTGTAAATTTATTCACGGGCATTATTCTTGCGATAATTTTATTTTGCACTGTGGTGTAATTCGGTTCACAGGCAAGGGCATCATTGTCGTTCGTCCCCCCCTGGGTGAGGTGCGAATTCCTCGCGGAACTGCCACTCGTGCTCATTTTGTAGTCATAAACAAAGGTGCTGGAAAGTTCTATCTGAGCTCTGATACGAGGTATCGTCCAATCTCAATACCTTTTTCCTGAGTTGGAAGCAACGAACAGCAGTAAAAGTCGTTGAAAATGCGTTGCAATACATCAAAATATATGCAGCAGGAGTTTGAGGCAAAACTGCCAAGGGATATTTTAAAAATGTCGAGGAACAAGTCATTCAACTTCAGAGCAAGGTTTGGAGCAATTTATAGTGCTTCTAAAACTAGAAAGTACCTTTTAAAGAATAGCACTTTAGGCAATCAGCTTTTCTTTTCAGAATTAGCAAACATTGAATTTACTTGTCCCGAAAATTCAAACTGGTGGCTCCTTCTACCTGATAGTAATTTATTCTCGAAATTCCAAAACAATTTCACAGCTGAATTTTGAGCGACTTTTAGTTACGGACTTCTGCTCCAACGATTTTTCTGAAATTCCTCTGGCATATTTATTATGTCGATTAAAGCCTATACCGGAAATTTCAGTAAAAAATATCAGCAAAATTTTTTACTAGACGCGATTTTCTTTGAACAGAAGGGTCCTTTGAAGCCCTAATTTAGCAAAATATATTCACTATCAATGAAATCGGAATATTTCGTACTATTGCCGAATGATATCTGTTGTTCTTTGCAAAGTTTCTCAACCATCGCTCCAAAAAGGAAAAAGTTATGACGAAAACTTCGTCACAGCTAAAAGCGCCCGTATTAATTACGGAGCCACCTTAAGGTAACGAAATACAGTCCAACCACAAATTCAGATTCCAATTGTTATTATCATTGGAGATTCCAATTATTATTAAAAAAAACACTTTGCACACATGCTATCATTAATCCTTCCCCGCAAAGTAGCCTACAGCTAATCGAGGCAGGAAGGAAAAGTAAAAAAAGTTACAATAATAGGGTTGAAACATAGCAATAAAGTTAAACAGATACACGAACATTAACATATTAAATTAACAAGACTGAAAATACATATATTTCAAAACAGGTAAATGAAACAAGGTAAGAATGAAATTTAAACAAAAATTTAATATTTACTAAACTGTCAAATAAAGTACGCACGCCAACATAAGTATCCTCCTGTATCAAAATGTCCAGTGGCCGACTCTGTAGGGTATTCTTAAATTTATATTTAGGTAGAGCACGATCACCGTCAGGAATACTGTTCCATACTAGTCAGCCTGCTCAGTTCACGTACTCATTGGTTTTCCAATATTTCAGTTATGGACTGATTTTCTCGAAACGTCTCGCATGACCTAAGCTGTCAGAGGCGTAGTCTAAAATGAGGCAAGACATGAGGAAGGTTTATCTCAGATAAGAAAAACTATTTGTCTTAAGAAAACTCAAGAAAGTTTCTTTGGTTTCGGCGCATTGTGCATGAAAGAATTTTACGAAGGCATAATCCTAAGTAAAATATGACGCCAATAAACAACGTTTAAAATATGAAAAGATAAAGCATGAAAAATGGAATCTGATTGATTTCTGACAATTGTATCTGGTTAATTCGACATAAATACTGATATATACGTTGTAGGAAGCTTTCTAGGTTCTGGAACATTTTGACTGTTTATTAATAAGTATCAAAGAAGATAAACAACATTTCCTAATGAACTTCTTATCTAAAAGCTTAAGGATTAAAAGTGTGCCTTGTTGCACCATGCACGAAATCAGATCAGTCATATGCATCATTTCTTAGCTGGTTATTGACCAAGGACAACCCCCATCTGTACCATCATGTATTTTCAGGTTATTCTTTGTGCATTCTATGACTCTTTAGGAATGTTCTGACTAAGTTGAGAATTTCTCCTTTCGTGTGTTTATATGGGAATGAGTTTTTTGAGCGGGACATCTTGTCTCCGAACTTGACGTCCCTTCGAAGACGCTTATTCTTTAAGTGAACATTTCCACATTTTTTGTAATTGTCTTAGCTAGGTATGGTTATGCGGCTCGATTTTGTTGGTAAAGTTTTCCCTCTATTTATCTTGTTCTCACATTTATTAATATGGGAGTTGTCCTTTGTTTGTAATTGAAGAAGTTTGCACTTTTGGCTTTTTTAGCTTCAAAGAACCAAGTAACTTGAAGGTAGCTGCGTAAAAGTGTGTTTCGTTTACTGAACTTTGCTTAGTCAGTTTCCTTTACTGGTTATAATTATTCTCCTTCAGAACCAGAGAAAGGCTCTTAAAAGGAATTTTGCGTAACAACTTAATATATGTTAATAAGAATATAAATATATTATCAACGTAAACATATGGTCAACGACCAACAAACAAATAAATAGCGAGATGCCAACGAGTAGATTTTAGAGAGAAAGAAAGTGAAGTGCAGAGGACACAAGATTAGTTGAAGAAAAACGTTGTTAGAAAGAAGTTGTTGAGGAAGTTGTGAAGAACTGTGAAGTGAAAGAGTAATTCTCCTTATAATAAGAAGTTTAATCTTAGGACGTGTTTGGTGTTTGTGAGAGTCACTCTTGCTAGACGAACTAGTACCCGTATCAATGCTATAATTGTCATTGGGACCTCTTGCTAGACTCAGGTACTCATTGGTGTTTTAATATCGAAAAATCTGGCATCACCTTAGCTCTGGGCAAAGTCATTGTGCAAAATGAGGCAAGACAACGCCTTCGTCTTGATTTGTTTCAGAGTAGACAAATTATTTGTCTTAAGAAAAATTAAGATTAAAACATGGAAGGTACCGAAAACAGACATTTGTACCTATAAATCCGCAAATACCTTGCAATATTCTGTAAGTCCGCATTTTTATTAAACCACCATTTGGGAGGCGTTTCTTTGATTTGATGCACCAAGTTTAAAAATACGCATAATAGGTTTCTGGCGGGAGAATAATTCTATGATTATCATTTCAGTGGACCTGCTTTAATTTCACCTCCTGCATTTATGATGCTCAAATATTCACCCCTAGGAAGCTTTTTATCGAATTCAAACCTCTCTTGTTGATAAATAGCTGAAATTTGCGACTAATTATTTGCTATCTTATTAAAAGTGGGGGTAAAATTCCCATGTCCAAGAAGAAGCGAAATAGATTCCCGTGGGGCGGACTAGGTTATGGTCCGGTCGGATTTCGAAAAAACCCATATTTGGTACAAGGCAATGGAGGATTCGTATCTCCGTCTGTATGTATCTAACAAGAAATTCAGCTGTTAGGGTAACGAAATACAGTCCAACCACAAATTCAGATTCCAGTTGTTATTATTATTAGAGATTCCAATTATTATTATTTTGCTAAGTTCACGTTTATTGAAAACACTTTGCACACATGCCATAATTAATCCTTTCCCGCAAAGTAGCCTATAGCTAATCGACGCAGGAAAGAAAAATAAAAAAAGTTACAATAGTAGGGTTGAAACATAGCAATAAAGTTAAACAGATACACGAACAAAATACATATACAAAATACATATATTTCAAAACAGGTAAATGAAACAAGGTATGAATGAAATTAAAATAAAAATTTAATATTTACTAAATATGTCAAATAAAGTACGCACGCTAACATAAGTATCTTCCTGTATCAAAATGTCCAGTAGCCGACTCTGTAGGGCATTCTTAAATTTATATTTAGGTAGAGCACGATCACTGTCAGGAATACTGTTCCATACTATTCAGCCTGCTCAGCTCACGTACTCTTTGGTTTTCAAATATTTCAGTTATGGGCTTATTTTCTAGAAACGTCTCGCATGACCTAAGCTGTCAGAGGCGTAGTCTAAAATGAGGCAAGACATGAGGAAGGTTTATCTCAGATAAAACAAAAAAACAGAAAAACTATTTGTCTTAAGAAAACTCAAGGAAAGTTTCTTTGGTTTCGGCGCATTGTGCATGAAAGAATTTTACGAAGGCATAATCCTAATTAACATTGGGAGCTCCTGCTTATTGCTGTTCCAATATTTCAGTCATGGGCTGCTTTTTCCCGAAACTTCGCACATGACCTTTCCTAACAAAGTCATTGTCCAAAATGAGGCAAGACAACGCCTTTAGCTTGAAGAACGTTTATTTCGAAACATAGAAGGTACCGATGCCAAACAATTATACCTGTGCGTCAGCGAATCTCAAAAATTTTTCTGTACCTTAGCATTTTCACCGATTAATCATCATATGAAGCGTTTCTTTGGTTTCGACGCATTAAGACTAAATATTTGCCAAAAAGCTTTTTGCGAGAGAATAATGCTGTCACGGGACGTATCTGCCCGATTTATGACAAATATTATAACTTGATGGAAGTTCTATATATCTTTCCAATCATCTTTAAAATGAAACCGATATTTGACTTGAGTTAGCTAAATGTGTCCTTTGCGGAATAAGTAAAATATGACGCCAATAAATAACGTTTAAAATATGAAAAGATAAAGCATGAAAAATGGAATCTGATTGATTTCTGACAATTGTATCTGACTAATTCGACATAAATACTAATATATATCGTTGTAGGAAGTTTTCTAGGTTCTGGAACATTTTACATTAAGAAATTCTCCTTTCATGTGTTCATATAGGAATGAGGTTTTTGAGCGGGACATCTTGTCTCCGAACTTGACGTCCCTTCGAAGATGCTTATCCCTTTATAAGTGAACATTTCCACATCTTTAGTAATTGACTTAGCTAGTTATGGTTATGCGGCTCGATTTTGTTGGTAAAGTTTTCCCTCTATTTATCTTGTTCTCACATTTATTAATATGGGAGTTGTCCTTTGTTTGTAATTAACGAACTTTGCACTTTTGGTTTTTTAGCTTCAAAGAACCAAGCAACTTAAAAGTAGCTGTGTAAAAGTGTGTTCCTTTTACTGAACGTTGGTTAGTTAGTTTCCTTTACTGGTTATTCTCCGTCAGAACCAGAGAAAGGCTCTTGAAAGGAATTTTGCGTAACAAGTTAATATATGTTAATAAGCACATAAATACAGGGTGTTTCAAAAGTTCGTTCCGATTGTAAATTGTATCAGTTTGCGCAAAGCATTTAATGCTTCTTTAGGCAAATTTAAACTGTTTCAGGTCACACATTTATCTAAATAACCGTTCAAAGCAATTTCAAACTAAAATTTGAAGAAATTATTATTTTTTTAAATTTTTAACCCAACTGTACACCCACACGAGTTTTTTCCCGCCATACTTTTCCTGTCCATTCGTAGGTTTTCAATTTTGGTATTTTTAACGCTTTCTTTTATTTTCTCTACTCCTTCATGAAAATGAAGGCCCGCACTGTTTGTGCTTGAGCTCAGGCATCTACTTTTATGGTCTTATGGCCATTCAGACCAAGTTACAACCTTAAAAATTGCCTTGATGGTGTCTTGTAAAATACGATGATGTTATGGTTCTACAGACAATTATCTATGTAACAACTTAAACATTACAATATCACACTTGAACATGAAGATTATTGTCCCTTAAAATTTGACACCATGCAGACTAAACCTTTGCATAATTATTGTTAGATGTACAGTGTCTTCATATTCATAAAAGAGGTACGTAAATGATTTAAGTCCTTCTCATTCTATCATTCTAGAGTTGTACTTGGATTTCATGTCTAAAGCAATGGCGTTGTCTTGGTGTGTTCAAGGTGTCTTCAGTTCAGTCAGTTTTCCGCACCTGTGAGCTATAAATGTCCAACATGAACAACGTCCACAACACGTTTTTCGTCGCAACTTGGATTTATAATGTAGTCCAGCATTTTTTTTCCCAACTTAAGTTTTCCTCTTGCCTTTACAACACTTCAAATGCGTTGGAATACTCTAATCAACCGCACGTTCTCGATTAGCTGCCATGTTTTTTGTTCCCAGCCTTCCACGTGTCTTTCGCACATGCGCGATTTGATTTACTTTGTCACGTGCGGCTTTTGCTGAATAGTTCATATTCACGCGGACTTTACAAGCAACACAGGTATCCCAAGCTTACTATGAGAGCCCTGAACAACATTATCCTACTTAGCTAATTAATTATTCATACGACAACAGTTATAAGACGTTGTATGAAATTCAGAAAATTATCCAATTTCTCCATAATTTAGCGAAACGTACATTAAATTTTTCCTTTTAGTATTTTGTTACATTTATTTGTGTGTTGACTGCGTTTCAGGCCTCTTAGGATGCCAAGAACCCGAAAACAACACTACCCATCAAGCTAATTAATTATTCATACAGCAAGAAAATTATAAGACGTTGTATGGAGAAATATTCTTTACTCACTAAATTAGCAAAATGTACATTGAATATCGCTTTGAAGCTTACCTTTAGCGTCTTCTTGCTTTTCTTTGTATTCTGACTGCATTTCAGACCTCCTAGGCATTGTTTAATGCCTTTTTTTGAGCGACAGTTTTTCACCGAGATGACAGTAGAGAGAAGAGAAGAGAAGGTTGGCAAACCTTTCTTGACCGGCTCCGCTCTCAGCAGCGATAAATTCTGTAACATTTGCGACATGGAGACAATTCCGCCAGAAACAGATGTCCTGATAAATAACGCACATTTTCCATCATTCACATCGCCAAAATTCCCATTTCGAAGGTCCTAAATCGCCAACGAAGTGGACAATACACGGCCGTGGTTAGGCGAGTCGAGAGCAGATCCGCAACGGACTTTAACCGTCAAGTCGACAATTTCAAACCGGCGCGGGCTGGCAGGGTCAAATTGTTCCACCGTCAAAGGACAATTGGAGTATTCAGCCTACTGGGCACAGTAACTGATGTTTCACTTCTCACATTGCACTCCGGGGTCACGGAAGTATCTTACCTTTCTATCCAGCGATTAATAGTATCGTCAAGAAATCCAATCAATAGAAAACTAGCTACTACAATTTGACTTCACATTTTAGAAATAGTTTGCTAGCGCTGTAAGCAGCTGATGTATAATTTGATCTTAAAATCGGTCTAGCTAATGTGGCAGAATTAGCAAGAGAACATTCAATGAAATATTTATTTACATATTTCTTTTCCGTAAAAATAGTATATATATTTATTATATAGACTCGAGTGTTTTACTGGAAAATATACCACTCGTAAAATTCATAAAAACTACATCCGGGACCCGAGTGGTTTATTTTCCATAATCTCACACGTGAGTTTATCGATGACGTAATTTCGGTATTTTCCTGCAAAATTTTTAGGCGTCTTGCGTCCTTTGAATTTTAATTATACATTTTTCAAAGCTTTACTTATATTTTGTCATTAATTGTAGAGCCCTATTCAGCTCAGTGTTATTTCTCAAGATTATTGTAAACAATGTCTTATATTGCTGTACTGTAAATTTGAGCCGTCACAATTACTTTTTGCATTGGCGAATAAAAATCTATTATTTTATTGATGTCTTTTTGTCTATATAACATTACACAGCGGCTTAAAGATATGAATTTTATTTTCTCGTGGCAAAAAAATACTGTTCGTTGGTAAAACACTGTTTTGCCACTCGAAAATAAAATTCATATCTTCGCGCCACCGTGTAATATCCTCTATATATTTACACTGTATGCGTTGTCTAAGTCTGGTATGCTTAAACTGACTTTTGACTTAGCATTGATATAATAGTCATAGTAATAATTAAGTGCAAGGTTTTGTGGCTTTAGGCTGAGCTTGGGTGGACTATATTCTATAAGACTGACCACTCAAGGTAAACCCTGAACAAGTATTTGCGTGCCCTGTAATTTGATCTTGGCCAGGCTGTTCAAGGTTTCTTGGCAAGCTTGACCAATTTTTGGCCCCAACCAGCTGCAGCAAGTGCAGGCCAATTGTCGGCCAAACGTTTCTGCTTTTCCTTGCCAGGCTTTACCAGTTTAGACTCCAGCCAGCCACGGCCTGTCCAGGCCATGCAGACCATTATGTTTTTTGCTTTTCCTTCTCAACCGCGGCCAGGCCAGGCCGGACTGGTCCTGTGGCCGCGGCTTCCCCCGGTTTATTTATCCCCTGGTCGACGTGGCCAAAGCCCGGCCACAAGCCGGGCTCACCCCAGCTTTCAGATGCAAGGGTTAGTAAACCTTTGTTAGACCCAAAATAAGTGACTGTGCTTGTAGTATAAATAATAATAACTGACACTAATACTGAGTTGTCCTGTTTTATATACATGCATAAGTGTTGATACATTGTACATTGTGTAAGTGTTGATTCAGTCATGTTTTGGCAGATGTCCCTTAAGTTGGTGCTTCATTACCTGGGGTTTCACTCATGAGCACAAGTATTTCCCTCTTTCTCAACTACATTGATCATGGGTGTCATATTATGCAAGGATAATAACAAGATTGCACATTTTAAACTTACTTTTCTTGCCAGTGGAAGCAATAACTCAGTACACATACTGTTGATGCTCTTAACTATCCTCTTCCCCCCGTTCATCTAGGAACAAAATGCAGCAAAATCATGTCAGATCAAACAAGACTTGCACAGGCAAGCTTCATTTCAGATAAAAAAGATTACATTACACATGTACACTTTTGAAAAGAGACAGGCTATTTTCTTGATTGGTGGGTGGGCATCAGTACACAAAAATAATGTTTAGGGGAAAGAGACCTCATGCAGATACACAGTAGGTCTGCATAATTTTTATGTAACCTTTCCACATCCAAATTCCCTTCATTCTACACTGTACAATTAATGCTTGTGGGGGATTCTGTGTTGTACTCCATAAACCCAATTTACGTGATAGACCATCTGCGGAAACAGGTTTCCCCCATGGGCTACACATATATGATTATTACGATACCTGTGCCTTGCGTATAAATGCTAATAGTTCCTTCACTAGGCTCCGTAACGTTTCTGGCATGGATGATACATCTGGCAAACTAAAAAGAGATTAAACTTGAAACTTAACTACCGGTATAACAACTGGCTACAGGTAATTCAATTCGCTAATTACAGTGCACATGAAAATAGCTGCAAACTAACTGTGTGCATTGATTTGAGGATTCAGACAGGACATTAATGTTTAGACAACATGAAATCAAAACTAAATTAAGTTCTACGTGTTCCAGGGGGTACATATTTGTGGTGTTGCACAGAAGTACAGTCTAGGTTATAAAGAATTAACTCAAGCCAATAGACCAGTCTTGGACGACAAGAGTGAGGATTGGCCTGTATAAGAACATTTGAGATCAGAAAGAGTGCGCTACTTATTAATTAAAGTCTGCAAGTTAAGACAATAACTTTAAGTTACAGACTCAGCTAGCCTGCGTAGCTGGTGGTATTGTCACATCAGTGTGTTTTAACCTTACTCATCTTGATGAGTGCTGCGCTCTACTTCCTCCAGGCATTCATCCATCATGGGAAGTGAGCTGCCTCGTACCCAGACGTCTCTATTTTGATGAAAATGTGCGAGCAAAGGAAGGCGGGAAGGAGACAACGGGCGAGACGCCTGGCAGATCTTGTTTTCAAGATGGCGGCAAGAGTAATGGCGGACCAATATGCAATTTTTAAAATAAGTTCAGCCCTGTTCATTTGCGAATTTTGAGCAAATCATTGCCTATCCACGTCGTGTGTGTGAAGAGGAAGCTGTTTCCACCCCACACATTGGACTCAAGCTTCAAACTACTAGCCCCCGGACGGGACAGTATTGCCTTTAATTCTGTTAATTTAATGAAACTGCCGCACGCCAAGGTAACAGCCGGTCAGGAAAGTTAGTAAGTTAGTAATCGTTTCTGTTAAGGTCTCCAGTGATGAAACGATCTATTCAGTCGAAGTGAAAAATGGCGAGCTGAGAATTGTCGCAACAATCAAATGAAGCCAAATATTTTGTAAAGCTTTAAAATACTATTTCCCGCACGCTGTATCTTGAATACTCGAAAAGGCAACAAACCAGTCTAGTCTCAAGACCTCTAAGTTATGTTATGAAATAGATGATAAAACATTTTTTGAATCTGTTAAATTTTTGTCTCAGGATTTCGCATTGTGTATCATTTGCTCGACAATGTAAGCTTATGTACAGGAAAAACAGCCACAAAACTAGCTCCAGGTTTTTTTGTTACTTGTATTTTTTTATTGTTCGATCACCTCACTGGGTACTAGACTTGTCACTGAATGCACAGCCCGGTGGAAATAAATTCAACTTACTTTTTTATTTATATACCTCATTTTATGATGAAGCTGTGTCGAATGTGCAGCAAATACTTATTGTCTGTATTGTTTTTTATTTGTTTTTGTGATATTACACAGTAGACCAATTTGGTTTTGTCATGCTCTTTTATAACACATCATTTGTGTCTTAATAAATAAATTATTGGTAACTTTGGTTTTCATTTGATAGACAATTTTGTTACCCTGATTAAAGAGGGTGATGTAGTTGATGAGATACCATCGTAACTACCATTAATTTTGGCCAGGCAGGAGATGTTGCCCTAGACACTTTTTTAAAAAAATAAATGTGTTTGAATATTTCAAATTTCATGGCAAACAAGATGCTGTGAATGCCATTTTAGAGAATAATGACTGCATTTTTTGTCCTAATTCCAACTGGTGGTGGGAAAGACTGAGTATTACGAAGTTCTTGGGATCATTCTATCCAGATTCAACATTGGTGTCCCTGTGATTTCTTATACATGCTTCCTTTCTTGGCAAACCTGTGGTAGCTTAAAATTCCCCTCAAAAGTCTTCTGAAGGGGTAGTTTTTGACCTGCTTTGGAGTTGCAGAGGAATACAAGATCATCTAATAATTATCAATGGACGCAGAATTACCTTGAAATGCAAAAAACGTTAAGATAAGTATAGATGGTTCTGCATAACTACTAACCCCCAACCCCCTTCCTAGAAATTTTAACTACAAAATTATAATCAAGCTGCTGTCAAGCTGCTGTCCTTCAACCTCCCCTTGAGAATTTCCAAATAAGGCAATTAACCATATGCAACACACTCTTTGTCAGGTTCTCAAACATGGCGACGAACCAAGCGACTGTGAATCCTCCTGTCTCTGTTACTATTCTTCATTTGAGGATTTAGGGTTGCATGCTGTTTACATTACGCATAATGTTATAAGAATTACGAAACATTTACGTAATCGAATCGAAATAATCGAAATCGAAAGGCAATACTCGAAATCGAATCAAATCGCAAGGAATATGAATATTTTATTTTTTTACACCCGTAAATAAAATGAAATAAAGTTAAAACTAATGATAGCAATAACAAAATCTCCTACAAAAGATAAAATCGATAAATATATTTTAGCTTTAATTATTGTGCAATATATAGAGGATACTACATGGCTGCACGGAGATACAAAATTTCCCTTCGAGTGTTGAAAAATATTTCATGGGTGAGCGCAGCGAACGCGTGAAATATTTTTTCAACACGAGAAGAGAAATTTCGTATCTCCAAGCGGCCATGTAATGTTCTATTTATTATATAAACACCAATGAAATACCACACCATTTCACCTTAATAGTTTTTGGGTGTGAAAGGCGCGATTTATTATGTAGCCATAGCAAAGGTCATATTTTCACATGTGAAGATAACATGTTATTTTCACATGTGAAGATATCAAGTTTTCACGCGAAAGCTCACCTGGTATTTCACCTGGTATTTCAAATACTAAAAAAAATTAGTACAGGTAATAGCATGATTTGTAGTCATATTTGGCATAAATACCACGAATGATATTTCAAAATTGTTATACGTAATTTCACGAGCCGTTAGGGGAGTGAAATTTGAGACAATTTTGAAATATCACAAGTGGTATTTATGCCAAATATCACGTACAAATCATGCTATTATTTGTTTATACTACTACCCACAAAAGGTTCGTAATTTTCACATGTAGGTATTTCAAATTAAGCTGAAATACCACTGCTCTAAGCCAACAAATTGCAGAAATTTCTGATGTAGTAGTATAAAGCTAGAAAAGACTGCCTTTATAGCTGGAGATTTTCGTTTCCCTCATCAAGATGGAGAGAGGTAGTCCAAATTGATGGATTGATCAATGCTGGCACCTTCCTTCTCTTCAACCCCTTCCCTGATCCGAAAATAAAGTTCATTACTTATCTCTCGAGAATCTAGGTATCTTATACCGAGAGTTAGGAATTTTAAGCTTCAACAAGTTATTCATTTTTATTTATTTTGTCAAAAGCGTCTACTGAAATATATCCATCTGTCCCTGGTTTCAGAATTAGTAACGTCGCAGACTTAAATCTTGGTGTAAGGACATAATGTGGTCTTGATAATCAACTCCTGACCTTGCACAATCTAGCTAGGCCTTGCACTTCTTTCAATTCACAAGGTTACTTGCTCGTTGTTCGGTGGATTAGGCCTAAAAGAGCGAAAAATAGAATTATAATCGCCGGTGCTGTACTTTACTAATCCGGATTCTGCAATAAACGACAAGTCAAATACTAAAATATAAGACCTACCCGATACTAGCCTCCCACGCAGGCGTTTTTAGGGGAGCTCGTATTTCTTCCCTCCCCACATGGGGAGAGAAGAAATACGAGCTCCCCTAAAAACGCCTGCGTGGGAGGCTAACCCGATACCGTCAAGTCATCAAATATTTTGTTAGAGGTCTTCGATTCGTAAGAATCCAGCAGAATCCGACTCCTTTGCAGCCTGTCGGTTATTTCTACCTCAGGTTTTGAAATTTTGAGCCATTCACCTGTGTGCTCAAAGTTTACAATGTCTACAACAATATGCTACTAAAATTGATCGCTTCCAAGACTTAAAAAGACCAAAAATTGGGCCGTGCCAAGAAAACGACTTTTTTGACAAGAAAACGACACAAGATCTGGCAGGCGCTTCGCCTGTTCAGGGCGGAAAAACGTTCTGCGCAAGCTTCTGCGCATCCCTTATCGCAGGCTCAAGGCGGGCTTTTCTGTGTGTCAATTGTGTTTATTTGTTGCTGGAGTTCTGAACGAAATGCACGAGGTGCGAACGTTTGCTCCCTGTAAAGCATTTTTATTTGACATGTTTGCTTTTTTTTCGTCGCTTGAAAATTACTTTGGATTCAGAACAACCAATGTTAAAGGAAAATCGCATCATTCCGTCAGTCTGAGGTGGAATAAAGGTTTTTGAACATTTCTTAAGAGGCGAGTATTTTTCTGATTGTGCATCCGATTAATTTATGAGTTGATTTCGCCGGGTTGAATTAAAACCCGCTTGTATTCTGTTGTTAGTACTTACGGTTACTTTTTTACATGCCCAGATTTATTACCTTTGCAGAACCAGCTTTATCTTTGTCTTCAGTCAAAGAACCATATTGCTGTTATAACGCATCAGAGTGAACAAACTTGTGCTCTTATTAAACTTTCTCGGAGATAGAAGGCCAGCAAGCTTACTCAAGATCATTTTCCTGTTTCTCAAGTAATAATAGTCAGAGTTTTTTCATTTTTCATTACATAGTTTTGTTTTCCAGTGAACTGTGAAAGTTTCTGTTCTTTCTGAAGAATAACTTTCTGTACGCAAATTGTCCTTTTCACTCGCTGGGAAGTAGAGAACGATAACCCCCGGCAGTGGCTTCAAAACAATTGACTCTTTTCTCGTAAACAATTGCTGCAGCTTGATTTGACTGAGGTGAGCAAAACAAACCCTTATGTGCAATTTTCTGTATTTTCTAATGATCGGCTGAGTTTAATTTGCTTAAACGAAGACCCTCGCATGGACCGGTTAACCTTATTGAAAATAGCTATGGTGAATCATGGCTTGGCTGCCAAGTTGCAACTGATCTTTTGCTTTTAAGATCTTTAGGTAGGTTGTTTTCGCACAGAAAATTCATTTCTTCATTGTCAGCAAGAAGTTTTTGAAATAATGTAACTTTAACTTTGTTTGAAGGAAATCCTACTTACGCGTTGGTTTTTGACAGATGTTATGCGTGTTCAACTTGACAACACAAAGCAAAATTTATATATCGGCGCGAAACGAGCAAGTTTAAAAAACTATAGTTGCTTTGAAACCGATTTTTGGGAAGATTTTACTGGATAAAGATTGACCTTTTTTCTGCCCACATATCAACGCAATAACTTCTAGCCTTCTACATTGAGGATTTTGTTTATATTTTAGTGATCTGCGAAACCACGAGTGTCCGATCGAGCGAGGGTTTAAAATGTCAGCTCAAGTGAGACAAAGTTCAGTGACTTCAAACACATTGTGGGCAAGCGTTAATTTTTTTGGGCAAATTACTGTCCAAAGATATGTTGTTTTTGTGTCCACAGTGGAGTTCCGGACCTTACATATCCAGGAACTTCCTTATATGAACACATTTCGTGAATGCATCTTGAAAAAAATCGGACCACGCATGCACATTTCCAGTACAACGCAAGGAAATTAATACCCTGCGAGCAGAGGCTACATTTTCGCGGTATGAGCTGGCGTGCGAAAAGTACTTTTCGCACGCCAGCTCATACCGCGAAAATGTAGCCTCTGCTCGCAGGGTAGGAAATTAATGTCGTTAAAGTCCGTTTTACTATGAGGTATTCTTCGAGAAAATTAAGTAACGACAAGGTTATAGCCACAGCTTGCAACTTTTGAAGACAAATTGCCTGTTCTTTCCAGGTTATGAGTGGAAACATTTTATTTTTAGGCAATAAAATATTTGAAAACCCGCCATTTTTTCAAACCCGGCCAGGGGATCTGGGCTAAAAAGTCCACGCATGCTCATTACGTTTTTCCGCCCTGAACTTCGCCTGCCGTCTGTACCCTTCCCATGGTCCCTTGCGGTTCATCACCAGTCACTCGTTTCGCGCTCGCCTCTGCCACGCGAAAAACGAAGCGCCTGAGGAGAAGACTGGGAAGTGAGGCTGCCCAGTGAAACGCCTATTGCAGTGTCATTAAGGCCCAAAAGAGCTACCAGAAAGCCTGCATAACTGAAGGACTATGTCTAATTAAGGATCATAACGAATGGTCGTTTCAAAGCCAAATTAAAACTCAGGAATGGTCATCTATTGATGGGTGTTTATTGATTTTTCTCTGATTGACATTGAGCTATGCTCAGACACATTGATTGACACTTTGTAGCAAATAGTTTAAGGGCTAGTAATTTCTCTTATCATTATTATTTTTGGTTTTCAAATTATCATTAACCAAAAGGAAGAAAAATAATGTACGTTATGTGATCTAAAAGTTTCTATTTTAATACAATAAAAGGATCGTATTTTACAGGCACGAGATTGACATTCTGAAATAACTCCTAGGTTTTGTAATTGTGTAATCATTTGAATTAAGTCTGTGATCGAGCACACATCAGCACTATCTGTGTCGTAGAACATTCACCAGCCTGCATCTTCAGTGTAAACAGATCAAAATTAATGTAACTCTCAGTTGGATGTCAGGGGCTTGGAAATGAAATTATTACAACCTATCATCACATCTTTGTTATTCCAAGTCACTTTACTGACCCTTACCATTAGTCTGACAGTGTACTATATACAGTGTACACACGTAAAGACTTAAAATTTACAACTTTGCTTTCACACAGGAGACTTAATGCAGATTGCTCCAAGAAAATCCACAGTACCAAAAACACATTTGGTTATAAAACCACATCAGTACTATGCAGACTTATGTTCTATTGGTGACATACACTGTATTATTGCCAACTAATCCTTGTTGCAACATTATACTGAACTTCTTAGGCACCCTGCCAGCAGAGATTTTCTTTCGCTTGCTTCATTTTGGTGAATTCAGAAAGGACTCACCATGAATCAAGTAAGATCTTTGTTGAGCATGCCCAGCAAGTTGCTAGGACCCATGTTTTGAACCCAAGCTTAGCGGCCATGCGCTTGCCACAGTGGGCTCAGTTATGACTATCGGTTATCAATAAACAGATGCTTGTACCCGAAAAAACAGTTTAATGAAAGAAAACAAGATAATTTGACTACAGTCCAGAAGTTTGCACTGCAGCAGCCTCAAAGGCTTTACACAATTCTGGCACAACCTCCTTGTCTCTTCCTTACTCAAGATGCAGGGTCAATATAGGTGTCTTTTAGTTGAAAAAAAATTGGTTTTAGAAGCTTTAAATTTATAGCTTAATTGAGGATGTTACTTTGTTGCTGACGAAAACCAAGAAATACTGACCTCTTTAACTGAGCATACACAGCATTCTGCACCCTCATCTCCCATCCAGAATCCCGTAAGTAGGTCTGTATACTCTTTTTCATGTCTGTAACATCAATATGAGGCTTCGAAACCTCCCTCTTCAAAAAAAGGATAAATACTATGTCAGTAAAAATGGAAGTTCTACATTTCTTTTGGTTCTGTTGCTTTGTCTTTTTACTTGTTTTTGTTAGCTATGCCCATATACAATTAAATGTATGTAACTCAGAGGTGTGGTGCACAGAATTCAGTAACAAAATAATAACAGTTACCACGCATCTTGTACAGTACACCTCAGAGCTAGAAAAGCATCCAACACACATGCAAAACACCTACACATTATTTGCATTAACGCCTTTAAAAGTGCATTATTAACACTAGCTTTTGCTTTTTTTCTGTTTGATCTTTACTCTTAGTGGTTGCCCGGAGAATGGTCTGATCTACAGCCATCCCATTAAATATAAACCTCACCCCCACCCCAGTCCCCTGTTCAAAAACTTTTCTGAATATGTGTACAAACAAGGAATTTCTGAAGGTTATAGGACTGAAGACCAGATTTTCTGAGGGTATTATAAGTAGCAGAGAAGAAAAACTTCTTAACGCTATTAGACTAGTGGGGAAAATTTTCTGAAGGGATATACGTTGATCGATGAATTTTTCTAAGGGCTTTGGGGGGAAAAGACCATTTTTCTGAGGGCTAGGACAATAATTTTATTTCAAAGTCCTTCGTCAAGTGGGTGGGGGGGTGTATATTGGTTTACAGTTATCTCGCCACAAAACCATCTCACCACCAACAAAATGGCCACCAAGAAGTTGACTCACTGCCAACCAACTCACCACCAAGAGGTCTAATCAAGTAAAGACTCTGCATTAAGCCATTAATCATCATGTTTACTTACCTAGGATTACTTACCCAGAATTATTACTTCTACGCCAAGCTTATTCGAATTTGATTACAAAGTTATTACTTGGTGGCGAGTTGGTTGGCGGGGAGTCGACTTCTCGGTGGCGAGATGGTTTGATGGCGAGATGACCGATTACCTGTATATTAAATGGAATGGCCCTACCCGCCCTGTCATTTTTGTCCCCCCAGCACTTAAATTTCGAAGACACTTGATCTCAATTGTGGATTTCAAACAAACTCTTCTAAATTAACGTTGATGGGAAAAGTGAAAGTCTTTAGGTAGCTACATAGCGTTTTCAGAAAGTGTGACGGAGATTTCAGAGTTGTTTTCAGACGTACTGTACATGTACGTTAAAAATTTGTCACCTGCAAATCAGCTCTCATCTCTGAAAAAAGTGAACTTTTCTGGAGCTTTTCAATGATTCTGCATAGGATCGAGTCCTTGGCCTCATCTCTGATCATTTTCTAGGATGACTATCACTGATCATTTTATAAAAGAAAGAAGTGATCAACACTTGCCGTACCACAATTTGTCCGCCATTTTGTCTTGCGGTAGACAGTTTGAGGCGTCATATATAAACTGGCGGGTTCAATCGTTTCATGACGCAGGGCTCCCCCGACAGTACTCCATGGGCGCGAATTTCCGGAAATTTCGATCCAAAACGTTCGGTCCAACCGGAAAAGTTTGGAAAAAACGGTTCCGCCTTATGAGGTGGACCACTTTTCCAGGTCGGATCGGTTGGAATTTTGTTTGAATGGATCGCGCCCCATGATTCAAGAATATTTTGAGTGATTCTCTGGAAGCTTCTCGGTTGTTGTTGTTGTTTTTTCAGGATTCCGAGACAATCTCGTACCCAGAGTCTACGCCTTACCCGACCAAAAAAGCCCAAGGCAGGCAGATGGGGGAGGGAGGACCAAAGGGCAGACAACCTTCGTCGCTTGTTGTGATTGTTGTAGATGGTTTTCACAGTGACGTCATCAAATTGTAAAGTCAAAATAGCAAGCTTTTACGAATTCTTATTTACACTAGCTTGAAGATAAACAAAAAATAAATCTTTGTACAAGTTTCCATTCCTGTAGCATGTTTCATTTCGAAAATACAGCATTTTGAACTTCAGAGTTTTCATAGTGCGTGACACCAAAGTAGGAATGCTGTCTCGTTGAAAAAAGTCTCTCCTCTTGATTTTCAGCAATAAACCATTTCACATATTAGAAGATATGTTTATGCGCACGTATGCTAGTTGTCGAGTGAAAAGAAAGATCTTTTATAGAAAAAGTGAACTCCAGATGTTTTTGTTGATTTCCGGCTGGTTTTCAGTGTCACGTCATTCAAAATAGATCAAAATAAAAATCAAAACCGTTCAATAGATAAAGTCCAGATTCTGGGAAATGAAAGGAGGTACATATACAAAGATGCTCGCCAAGATTCAGGTCAGAGGAATATTTCGTATACGAGATATCCGAAGAAATGTTTTACCCAAACTTATAGCCGGAGATTTGTATGGAGACGCCATGCTGGTGCTCACCAGGATGAGCTCCAACATGGCGGACTGAAACCAACAGAAACATCTGTTACCGAGTTTTGCTACAAAAGCGTGAATTTATTCTTCGAGAAACTCATAAACATCAAAGTAATACTTCTTCTAATACATGAACTGTTTAGATAGCAAAATTTCCCGAAATAAGTCACTTTTTAAAGCTACATGACAGCTCTCTCGGCCGCAATGTAAATGCCGCGTCACGCAAAAGCTTAGAAATTCAAGCGTACTCTATCACAAAACCAAGAACCCTTTTGAAGCGAAAATTTGTATAAAAATTAGTTTTCAGCTGCTCTAATGCATCGTGAAAGTAAAATCTCTGTAGGATCGATAGTTTTTTAGTTTGAATTTTAGTGACGTCATGCGAAAACCAACAATGTACACCAATATGGGGTCTCGATACAAAGCTCTACAAAGGTGCGTGAAACGTTTCGGCAAATAACTCAGAAACTGTGGGCCACAAAAACCTGAGACTTGGATGAATTGTTTATATATTAGTCTTTTATGACATTTCACTTTCAGTTTCTTGGCTTCTTCCACTGGAAGGTTTCCAGTTTTTTTTTTTTTGTTGCGTGACAGTGAAAACGTTCTATTGTTGTCTTTTTTTGGACTTTGTCTTTCTATTTTTTTCTCTCTCTTTCTCTTTTTTCCCCTTAAAATGTAAGGTAAAATATTGTAACCGATAATTAGACTTGAGCTAAGATGTCTGTTTGTAAATAAATAAAATTTTAAAAAGGCGCGCAAGAAAAAAAAGCCTCTCCGACACGCCAAGCCTCCTCTGGGGCATTTCTCAAGTTGTACATTCCAAGGGTGAGAAATTAGACTGCAAAGAAGTCCGCAGTTTTGCGTTTTCAAGTACGCGCGAACAGTCAAACAAAAAGTTTGGAGAGAGGTTGAAAACAGACAGCGAGACTCTTAAGCTACACTAAACCGATTTTGACAAGAGAACCGACCGTTTCGCTGTCTGGTGAGAAGTTAACCTCGTTCCCAGGTTCTCTTTCCTGCGAGAACCCTGGGAACGAGGTTGAAAAATTGGTCATCAGGGGACTGGCCTGAGGTGGGGAAGGCAAGCCCGGAGTCAGCCCGAACGCGGAAAAGAAACGAGCCATCGCTGCGGAGAGTAAGGTGGGGAGACAACCTGATAACTGGTGTCTGTTTTAATGGAGAGAGAATGAACATGATAAAACAGGTCTTCTAAACTCGTCACCAGGGCGGGAGAGGCGGGTCCGGAAAATTAAAAGTGGTCTCGAATCACGATCACTGAAAATGACCACAGCCAAATTTATACTCAGGGGGCGCAAAGCATTACAACTACAACAAGCATGCGCGAACCCGAGGGAATGCGCAAGCGCAAGGGTGCATAATTCCTGCAATGAGCTAATTAATCAGGGGAAAAAATGCAGTGAGAATAGGAAGTAGAATCGCCCCCCTCGCTGTCCAAAGAGTCCAATGGTTCTGGGTACGTGTTCACGGAAAATAATTGTGCTTTCCTTAAACCCTTGTTGACAGGAACACTCGGCATGCCCTGTCTCCTTGCACAAAACTATTCATTTTTATACTTTTTTTAATTACAATTATACATACATAAAATATATGGAGAACTTCTTAGTTTACAAGTGAATAAGAAAGAAAAGAGCTAAAGATGAATCTGTTTCAAGGAACGTTTGAAAGTTTTAATCGAACTGCCTTTGGTGCAGTTATCGTGTAGGAATGCTATCTGCTGATTATAGTTTGTACAAGGTCCTGTTTGTACGCATCCCAGTTGATTTTTTCTTGAAGATTTCTCTGCAGTGTCTCTCTGGAAGGGTAAGATCTTACCTGAAATATTTATGAGAAGAAAATAAAATCTTGAATATATTTTATAGTTAAAGCTACAGCTTCCCAGTTAGAGCTGCTGCCTTGAAATAATCTGTTGATGGTTAATGCCTTTCTCAAATAGCTTCCCTGATCTTAATCCTTCGTGTCGAGAAGTCTGGGTCAAAATAGGGTAACTGGACATTTTTATATCTCAAAAGCTGGCTCCTGGATTCGCCACTTTAGAAACGAGAAGGGATCTGGAGTCGAAATGTGTCCCACAATTACCTCTGGGATCGTTAACGGGGACGCGCTGGTCAGCTCCTGGCTATTGGCCAATTTTCCCCTATCCTTAGTAGCCGCTTAGTAACCGCAGACCCAGAAGTCTTTGTGAAAGTTCATTCGGCCCAGTTTGCTTCCGTTTCTTAAGTGGCAACGTGTGCAATATTTGCCTGCAGTTTTAGTTATCCACCTTTTATTTATTAATTTTCATGCGTTCGAAACTGGTTTAACCTCGAAGCTCCATTTTCGTTGTTTATGATTTGTGCAGGGGGGCTTTTTCGGGGTAAATACTTACATTATGTCGTATCCATTTTTTGGTAAGCTCGCTTGCTTGATTTATAAAGAACTTTTTGGAAATCATTACACACTCGGCTCCTCGACTGACCTATAACGGAGAATGAGAGGAGGTTAAGACAACGCTATCTAATGATATTAATTACGACAATGAATAAATAGCCAGAAAACGGCAAGAAGGCAAACGACAAAGATGACCACGTGACCATTTCCGCAGTCGGCGTTTACTTGCCTTTTGTCGCTGCTCGTTTTCAGCTTCAAGAGGACGTTTTCTTGTGAGCAATAAGTATGATCATGTCTCCCGTTTGCCTTTTCCTTTTCGGTTCATTTTTCAATGCCTTTGAGCAGTTAGCTGCATTATTGAATACTTTTTTGCAAAATGTGTGCGAGCGTAAGGCGTGGAGTGAAGGTTTGGGTTATAGGCTTTATACCAACAGCGCCTCACAAAACTCGATCTGTCTTCCGGCGGTATCTCAGTTTCGAAGCGGGGAAAGGAAAAATTTAGTTGCTTGTTCCATTGACTTAAGCCATCAAATGACAGCAGTGACTCACCAGGCTTACGCTAGCCGGCTCCTGAAGAAACTGAAAGTCCTCCTCGAAATTTAAAAGTGTAGATAAACCCTTATAAGTAAAGCAAAAAATAGGAAATAAGTAAAAAATGCAATTAACTTTCTTCAATTCAATTCTCTGATCATTTCCAAGTGATAGCTTGTAGTATATTATGACTGAGACACTGATTCAGTTTGCAATAGTTGCTCCTCAAAGGAGGATGAAAAGAGGTACCCTATATAAAGGGAAATGTATGATTGTAAGTGAATCACTACTTGTGAAAAGGTCCGCCTTTTCAGAGGGGTACTTCCACATGGTTAGGGCACAATAATATTCTGATAAATTTCTTTCTTCGGAAATCAGCGGATGCTCTGCTCTTTTCAAGTAAATGCTTAAGATTTCTTTTAATGCTAGAGCTAAGCGACCTTCGAAATCAAACCATATAGAAATAGATTTCTGTCAATCAAACGATGCAAACATCAATAGGACAAGTAGATTGAATGCAAAAGAGGCTGGCTGCCAAAAAAACACGGGCTACATATTACGGCGAATGAAGTCGGCTCTGTTTGACGCACTTTTTTTCTGATAAAAGTGGTACATGTAATGATCAGGCCTGTGTAGCGATGGTAATGAGTTCAAGTCACAGTTCATCAACACAGAAGAGTAACACTCACAAACACACTTCTAGGATGGAGTAATCCCAACTGTACAAAAGCCGTTTGCTTTTTCTGGTGCTGATGGGGGATGATAGATGATGCTTCAGTGACAGGAAACTGGAAGTCAATGTAAGTAAAACAAGTGCATTATGTAATCAACCACAGACTATATAGGGATCTGTCTGTGTTTCTGGGAGGTGTAACTTCATCATCAAAGACCACACTGCATTTCAAGTTTTGGGACTAGGTGAACCTAGCTTAACCTCAATAAGTCACCCGGCCATTAAGCTCTCCTAATTCAGGGGGCTGCAAAAGTCCTGTAATAGTTTCAGCAACTTACCACAGGAGGAAGAGAATTGATTCGCCTTTGGCGAGTGGAATGGGAACTAGAAAAAGCTGTTGATAAAAAGAAAATATAAACTTTCTTAAGCTACCGTAACACCAGCAACAAAACGGGCAACTTGTTTTGGAACATTACTCCAGGTGTCGAACGCCATGTTTCGCGTTTTACCACGTACGTTCAAACCTTTCTTGCAACAAAGACTGACTGACTGGAAAGAATTATGCCGGAGTCACGTCGTGCAAAGCACTTAGTCACTTGTTGCAAAAGTTTGCCTTGGCCGGTAAAACGCGCAACATGTACAGATTTTGTTGCAGGAAGTAGAAACTCTCTCTACCTTCTGCAACAACCTATTGTTGCAAGACAGGTTTGATTCCAGGGTAGTAAAACGCCCAACATCGCTTTTCAACTCGTTTTTGCAACAATGTTGCAAAACAAGTTGCACGTTTTGTTGCCCGCTTTTCCGTAACTTTAGTCAAACAAAGGTGGAAAGTGTTTGCCTTGTGTTAGTTAGAAATTGAAATCAGACTAAACAAAAAGAAAAACGCCCGTCTGACGTTAGACAACAACAACAACAGCAACAAATTGCGAAAAGCTTAGATAAACTAGAGCATTTAATAATATTTATTAATTCTCCTTGTTTACAAACACAGTTGCTTTTTCAGCGTCAGTTAAATCTAACAGAACTGATATGGTAAAGAGCAATTGTTTGAGTCGGTGCTGTAAAGACCACGTATGGGCGCATGCGTTCCACATTGTGAATTCTTCCCTCGTCGGGAAACTTTTGTTATTTTTGTTGACCCGTAAGTTCGCGGCAACATCCCTTAAAACGATATAATTATAAATTTCTAGTTGCATAACAATGTTTTACCGATTTTCTCGTCTAGCATGTACATGAGACAGTCTTTTACTTTAGATAAGAGTTTCTTTGCTTGATTTTCTTATCCTTTCAGATAGCAATGCTTCGGATGGGGAGATGAGAGGTGTGCAATTCAAATTCGGCAAACGAATGCCTCTTTTTTTTTTTTTTTACCTTATCTTCAGCCCATTATCATTTCCATTGAAACTGAGAGATGTGTTATTTTGCCGTCTTTTAACATGACGCATGATTTTTTACTGACTGCGCATGCGTTTAATGACACCCAGCTAGGCGCTATGCTGTCACTGCTTTAATAGGCGACTTTTGATTTCAGCAAATTGATGACAATACAATGATACAATACACCGTTAGAATTGAAATACCGGTAAAGAAGGAGCAGAAGGAACTCGCCTTGATGTGTCTGTCTTCTTGCGGGCCTTCGTCCAGCCCTTGAAGCTGAATAAGTGGTTTTCCGATGACGGTTCTCTGTCAAATCAGCCAGTTTATCAACTGTTGATACGTCCTCTCTGCATTGTACTTTGCCAGAGACGTTGTGTAATTTTGGCTTGATTATTTCAAGTCTCAGCAGAACTTGACAAACTCCCTGCAGTCAATGGACAAATAGAAAATTCGATTTAAGATAAAAAGTTCTGTTTTATGCATAGAATTAATTGAATCAATGCCACAGAGGGAAAGCTGAGGAACATCTCGTTTCAAAAAGAAACGTTTCCTCTATTAGACCACGCTAATCAAGTGTTTCGTTAACTATCGGCTCCTCATTCATAAAAGTGTTTCGGCCTGCTGGGAAAAAAAATAGCAACAATATTAATGAATGAATAAAATGGTCATAACTGCGTGCGGGAGTGTGGGTCCAAGGGCGTCGCCCACTCAGTCCTGCTTTGAAAGCTTTGAAACAATCACATAGGTTTATGGCAACTCGGATATAGCCAAATTAAAATTATTTAAATCAAAATTATTTGCTTACCGAGACTATGATGTATAGCCAGTCTGATTTATTGCTATCTTTAACAATGACTGTTCCTCTTCTGTTTAAAAGAAATAGACAAATACTTCATTAAAACATATAGAAAACTCCACCCATAGCCATTATACAAGAGGGCAATCATAAGCAACAAATGACTCCTTAATCAATACCGGCGAAAAAAAAAAAAAACGATCGTGCTGAAAGCTTACCTGAAGTAATGAAAGAGGCAGTTTTCCGGGTGTGCAACTAGAAGATCTACTGGCCAATCAGCAAGAAAATCCAAACTCCTGAGAAAATATGTATTCCAATGAGCGTTTCATTGTTTTCGAATCAGTCGAGACGCATGCACAGGCTTAGATTGATGGATTGATGCGCACGTAGCAAATCGCGCCCGAGGAGTTTGAGCTCTGTTAGTTGTAGCTTCCGTTTAAAGAGAAATGAACACATGTTCGGGTGAAATCCTCCCCTACCCTATACTCTCTGTGAACTAGCTTGGTCTGAAAGGGGGGTATGTCGCGGTGAGTTGTCGTACTTTGAAGTCTGAGAGAATGATATCAAAAATAAACGATTGCATTAAACAAAAAAAAAAGCAGCTTGCACGATCGGTTTTTGGACAGTTTTCGAAAACACATGGGGCGGTAAACGTTAAAAATGTTGGCCACCAACTTTTTCAAGTTGCAACCAGTTTCCATCCTGGCCATCGAAAGCAAAAGACGAGATCTAATAGCCGGAAGACTAGAGTAACTTCAAATAAACCTGAAAATTATTTCAGGATTTTTTTTTGGAGTCCAATGTGTTTTTGGGGTTTTAAAGTAACTCCAAAAGATTTTGACAAAGCTCCTTTAATCCCACACGAAATCGAAAGAAAATTATATACTCACCTACAAAATTTCAAATGTGCTGGTTCCTCTCCTGTTTTCGTTTGACCCATAAAAATTCTCTTATAGTCCTGCGAAAAACAGAAAGCGAACCATTTGGTTAATTTTTTTACCCTGTCGCATTGTTAGGCAGGGCCACTAATCCGGTGGAGACTCTGTTTTATCGTATAGCATCGTCTCCCTACAATTCTCAACGATCACTGAATCCGATGAAGAACACATTTCTGTTGCTGCTTAAAGAAAATATGTTTAACCTTTTGTATGCCCCTTTGAATAATATATTACCACTCTTAACAGTACTGAATTCAAGTGTTTCGAAAAAAACGCTGCCCTTGTCCTAAGTGGCGATTATTTGGGCTCTCACAGGTTCCTGCGGCAGTGCTGAGAAAAAATCTGGTCGGTGCTAAATTAGAGGGTGGCGCGTTATCCAGAAAGCATAGTAATTTTCATACTTCTTTTCCAACAACTAGAAGTTGCACAGGATCATTGCTGACTACAGTGGCTGTTCTGCGGCAGTTATTTAGTATGGCGGTTTCCTGGAAAACAAAATAACAAACACGACTAGGTTAGCCAAATATGGTCCAGTTCAGTATTGGATAATGAAGCCAGATTGAACTAAAATCATTGCGACTGAATTGTATTTCTGGCCACACACCACACATGCTCAGCCCCCTCCTCCACTCCACATACACAATCTTTCCCCAGACTGTCAATATTGCATGGGGACGGGGTCGCAGGAGAAATTGCAAGGCACTTGTATAGCACTCTTTTTATGGAGGTATCCTGAAATTACAGGCATTTACGAATATTGTATCTATTGTACCACTGTCCCAGGGAATTTTGCCCCCGACTGTTGTTTTGGTGAAGATCCCTGAAGATTGGTGCTGAAACCGGTCAGCGATTAGTAGTTTTAGGCATACTTTTACAGAAACGCTGTAGCTAGTAATTGCAAAGGTCAAGGTTCAATTCCGCGGTTCTTGAATAAGCCTTAGCTTTTCCTTAGGTTCCTGTTTAACTGCTCCACTATGTGACGTATGTTATTCCAGCCGAGCGTCTGGACCTTAAAAGAAACGTCAGGTCCAATAATCAGAATGTTCATCATAATTAATTTTCTTTTCTTAGTTTAGTGGAGTAAGTTTAAGAAGCCTGCAAGGATTACATTTTGTATTCTTTTGCTTATCCGAAGTTCATTCATCTAGTCGATAGATTTTTATTCTTTTCCTCACAATCATCTCTAATATTCTTTAACTTCTCTACGTGTGGGGCATGACTCACCCCAAAACTTGATCCTCGTTTGAGTGTTGCCAGTGAAGTGAAAGGAGTGTCCAATGTTGGGTCATTTTCTGAAACCACCGTAACTACGATTCGGGAAAAGTTAAAAGAATAAGAATCAGAAAAAAATACTACCAGACAATTAACTCTGGTTTTAATAGGCAAAACTATTATCTACTTGAGATGACAGGTTCACTAGAAAGCGATTTTCGTCTGTATTATTAAGGGCATTTCAAAGGTGCTCGGGTTCTCCATCAAATGTTTGCCTAGTTAAGGTGTCAGTTTAGCGATCACTGCAAATGCCAGACTTGACTTACCTGATCCATTTATAATAAAATAGAAGTTATCTGCCACATGATCTTGTTTGATGATTATTTTATTAGGAGGAAGACTAGAAAAAAAAAAGAAAAGAAGTGATAGAACAAAGTGTTGCTGAGTGTTGGAAATACTGAGCATAAGAAAATCGTTCTGAGAAGTTTGGGGACAAGCAACATGTTATTTGAGCAAAGGTCAATCCTTTGGCGACTTCGTAGCCCGCACGCGCCCTGTACAAGCTATAAGGAATTTTGTAAAAAATAGAAATACGGTTACATTTTGAAATTAGGGACCTCAAGTACAAGGCGGACATAACAAAATCAGCGTTGATTACCTTTGTAGCCAAGCAACTTTGCAGACATCCTGTTGCATGTGAAGAGGAAGGTCGGAAAATGACTCCAGGGTTTGAAGAGCGTATAGAATCTACATCAAGGCAAATTCAAGATCATTACCTTTTAATTACATGTAAGAGCTCGATCCTTTGCTGGAGTAATTCAGGATTGTTCAACATAAATTACACTGGTTTTGCAGACACGCGGACAGGTAAGGAGAGGTAGGCCATGAGCTATAGAAAATGAAAGTCTACACATACCAGGAGCCCATCAAATGATGGGCTCCTGCACATACTTACTGGTAGCTTGCATGGCAGACACTCAAAACGTGAGAGGGAAAGATGATTTGGGTTCGCAAGGGAGGAGTAGTTCACATGCAGTCCCCTATTTTTTCATAAGATCGTCAAGATCTAGCCCCCTACCCTTACAGCTGGTCATAAAATGTGCCGTTTCTAGCTTTGGATGAGTATCAAATCTACTGAGGTGGTGGGGAACGATTTGGGAGGAGGTGAGAACAACAGAGTGAACAGTCCCTGTATTTTTCGCCTCCCTCCCCATCACTTTAATTCCCGGGGCTCGCCCCCTCGGTATATTTGAAACCAGGTTGGTCCCTTTAGAGGTAATCGCTCGATTTCGACCTATCTTACGAAAACAACTGGTCGAAAAGGAGGACTGTGAAGAGTGTAAGGGAGGAGCGAGCACTTCATTTTTTCGTAATCCCGGTAACACATGTGTCCTCTCCTCTCCTCTCCTTTCAATTTGAGGGCCTAACTCGCCTGCTCCAGTTCTCCTTATTGAGCCATCTCCACTATAGGAGATCTGACTTCTGGAAGAGGCTAACATCTACGCATGTATTCTGACTCCCGCATTTATCCGCTTTTAAGATAATAAATAATACCTTCTTTCCCTCAATCACTGTGTGATACAACAGAATCTGTCAGCATGTTAGACTTACAGTTTGAAGTTGGTAACTTGTCCTTTCGTCTGGTCTTGAGCTCAAAAACTGCTGTACTTCCTTACTTATCTTTACCTGCCGACAAATGTTTGCTATTCTGTTAAACCTTTTTTTTTCTTGGATCAGATTAAGAACTTTCTTATTTAGTAAGGCTTTAAATTAGGAGGTTTTATTTTCCATCTTTAATTAATTTCTTATGTGAGCCGCAGTTGAATATTTTCATAGAAACTGCGCGGTACGAATTTCTAATAATAATGATAATAATAATTATCAGCAAGGTTATTCCCTGCCGCTGTTTTGCCATAAAAAGACGTTCTATCCAAAAACCTTGCTCAACTCACGCTCAAATGGGTCAACTAAAGAAATCTCATTAAGGTTGTTTTTCGTCCCAGAGAGTTCGAGAACATTTACTGAATGTAAAAAAACATGACAGTACTGCCAAAGCTAGAGGTCGTTTCATTTGAATGGCGACTACATAAGATTTCGTCCATATACTCGGAAGTCAGACATGTTAGAACAGGCTCATAAGACTCTATCTTTAAGTAAGGATCCAGGAACCAGTTTCCTGAAGGGGTTCCTTTATAGAGGGTGCGACCAGTGAAAGATTTTTGTGTAGACGCCTTCGCCTTCGTTGTTACACTAGGGAGCTTAAAGGTGATGTTACACGGAACGATTCGCAACGACGATTTTTTGCGCAACACAGCGATGCAATATTGGAACAATGTTACAACCATACGAAACATTGTCACAACAATGATGCAACGCTGTGTTGCGCTAAAAATCGTCGTTGCTGATTGTCTCGTGTAACATCACGTCAAGCAACGACGACGCCGACGACAACGAAAACGACAAAAAAGCAATAGCTTTAAGGTGATGTTACACGGAACGATTCGCAACGACGATTTTTAGCGCAACGCAGCATTACAACATTGTTTTGAATGCTTGCAACATTGTTCCACCATTGCCACGCTGTGTTGCGTTAAAAATCGTCGTTGCGAATCGTCTCGCGTAACATCACCTTACAGCATGAAAGTGCCTACTATTTCACGTTTGCAGAAGACGTGAACATAAGACAACGACTTCCTTTTTCTTTTCCTGAACTTTGATACAGTCTTTTAAAATTCAACTCCAGAACAAACTGCAAACATTTGACGAACTGAACGAGTTGGGATAAGCGCGATAAAGTTTGAGGCAGAGCGAATTCACTTTTTAAGTGACGCTTTCGTAACCGTCGCCCGCGTCGTTGCTAAAGCACCCTATTGTTGCAGTTATGATCTAATGTCCAACATGGAGCTTTTACTGACCTCTCTATTGGCTTTAAACTGTTTTGGATCAAACACAGGGGCAGCACTTGAGAAGCCCGGTCTGTATTCATTGTTATCGGACAGGTGCTTTTCTCTTGTTGCCATGTATCCTTCCATGATCTCAAGAAATGACTTACAGATTCCATCCTGCTGGAACACAGCCTTTGGGTCACTGAAAGGGAATATAACCAAAGCCAGTTTCCCATAGACAGGAGGACAATAAAAACCTATTCAGTTTTACGGCAATAAATGTGATTTAAAAGCCAAAGAAGATCACCCATCTGCTTTGTAGTGTATTTTTATACATTAATTCAGTTCCATAGTATTGCCTTTTTGATATCTGTTTAAGGCTCTAATACATCACATTTTCCATTGTTTTTTTTTTTTAATATTTTCCCCTAACTAAGGGGTTAAACTACAAATTGGTAAAAGACACACCTTTTTTGACAAATTCATCTCTACATAACAAATATATAAGGTTTGAGATCGTTACAAGTCAACCACACCCTCTACCTATCTTCAAGTCAGTCAATATTGCTCATTCTTTTCGGCTTTTAATTCAGTTTTAAAGAAGTTATTTTGATGTTTCAGTAAATTTGGTGATCGCGTGGCACGAGCTGAACGTACGGACACGTTTTAATGAGGTTTTAAGAACTCCAAAGTGCTCCGGGTAGTGGTAAACAAATTGTAAATTAAAATTACGATGCTGCACCCAAAGATCGATCCTGCCATGTAAAAAGCTATGATGATGATTCGTTTAACTGACTCGGCTACTTTATCAGCTGCAGGCGGATTTCTGGATAATAGCTTATCACTTATTGCCAAGTTGACAAAAACTGTAAAAAAAACTGTATAGTTGGTAGTTATTTTTCTCATCCTCATGCAGATATGAAAAGAGTATCTTACGATTAAGGTATTGTCAGTACTTACTTTTTGAGTGCCCGTGCTACACGTATGACAACTTGAACCATTCTTGCTAATCGTCTAAAGCTCTCTAACGGCTATAACAAAAATTATATAACCTCAAAAATTAGAAAAAAAGGTTCTTAAGTAACAATGACTGCATGCGAGGAAGTCTTTCATTTGGGCGTGCGCACTACTTTACAAGGGGCGAGCAAAGTGAGCCGCAATTCTCCGCCCATCTATCTCGCTTCACCTTTCGTGTGCCACTCACGCATGACTTCTAACCATATTCCCAATTAGCAAAATCCAACTAGTGGTCTATTATCAATGCTGCGTTCTGATTGGTTGAGCTACTAATAGGCTATATGTCATAGTCCACTAGTAGCGAAAAGCACAGGCTTTGAAAACCAAAACAATGGCGGCTGAATCGCGTTTTGCTAGCTAAAGCTGTATTGTCTCAATATTTTTGACCAACTAGTTGGATTTTGCTAAAACAATTATTCCTCTCGCCCTCATCGCCTCTTAGTCAATAGCCCATTAGGCCTTCGGCCTCATGGGCTATTGACTGAGAGCCCATTTGGGCTCGAGGAATAATTGTTAAATAGACAGCTAAATCGAATCGCTTGCAAGTGGTAGACGAGACTTACGCCTATGAATGTTCAACCTGCTTCCACGCGGGCTGCCGGTCAAAAGAAAGATTCGAGATTAACACTGAAGGAACTAGACCTGTTTTCGGCTCTTGGTGAGGACCCAGCCCATTTGGATTCTCACATGCACAGCACAGAACTAAGCAAGGAAAATAAACATGCAGTTCAGTTTTAAGATCTTCCGAGACAACAAATTTGTAAAACTTTTAAGGAGCTTCTTGAAACTAAGGCTGTTCACACTATACCATACCGGACAGCATTTCGTGCTACCCCTCCCCTAAGCCAACATTTTGCCCTAAGTGAGAGGTAAGTGTTAATGTTGGCTTAGGAGAGGGGTGGGTGGGCTGTTTCCCAGAGGCATATAATGATCAAAAGCTAACCCTGTCAATTTTTAAACAGCGAATCTTAGAATTAACCAAAATTTCTCTTTTACTTGCATTAGAATAATTGTAAGTTTTTCCGAAACAGTTACCAGACCATCTCTCGATTTCTTTCCCTTTTTTTATTTGGGTCCTTTACCTTAGTTATCTTCCGTCAGTTCGCCCTCTGATTGGTTGTAAGGTCCCTCGTCAGCTCAATTTTTTCCAACCAAATTTTGACATGAACACGTTCGGAAAAATCAGTCGACACCACTGAAAAGAGCGCTATAAAATTAATAAAATTGCCAAATTTGAAAGTGATTAGTTCAAAACTAATGAAGATACAGCTCCTCAAGGTCGAGAAATTACAGACGTTTGTAAGGGGGGGGGAGGGCGGGGAGGCACAAACTTGCCCCCCCCCCCCCCCCCCCACCATACCAACATTTGAGGCGCTATATCTTCATAAGTTTTCAACAAATCACTTTCAAATTTGGCAATTTTATTAATTTTATAGCGCTCTTTTCAGTGGTGTCGACGGATTTTTCCGAACTTGTCCATATAAAAAAGTCGAAAAAACCGTGAAAAGGTATAAACAGCAGTTAATCGTTATCGTGCATTCATGCATTACCACAAATTTACCATATTCGATAGCATGTGGGTCAAATAACTCAATTAACCGCAAAATACATCTGGGTAACATACACTTATCTTCACGGTACACAATATTTTATTTAGTCGGGCTGATGCGAAAGATCTCACGGAGAGAGCATGCAGTGATAATCATGCGCAGTACATAGCAAAACAAAAACCACACATGATGATGTCCTCAATTGATTAATATCACCCAGAATCTAAAGGATCGCTCCACAGCAATTTCAGTAAAACTAATCACTTTTTATCCCTTACTTTCACACAGAGGGATTTATTGTTTGGGCCCCTAGGAGCGATAGCGTGACAGCTCAGAGGCTTGCGTGCATGGGGACACCTTCATGCCTATCAGTTAGATACAGGAAGGGGAAACGAGACGTGAGACAACTAGGAAAGTAAGGCCTCCTGCACGATATACAAACAGTAGGGTTGGGATGTTACTTTGTCTGTTAGTGAAATTTTTGTTATTTTGTCTAGTGTCCAACCGCAAGCGTTTACAATGAAAAAGTTACGATCGGACTGCCGCTGTTGCAAGCTGAGACTTGAGTGTTGTTGGTGACCCATCTATTGAGCTTTGCCGGATTGAGGTACTTATAGAAAAAGACAGGAGAAAACTTGTCCCACTGAAATCAAGTTCAGTTCTTAACAGTCCAGGGAAAGAGCTACACCGAAGCTCAGTTAATTTTAGACGAATGATGACGGACTAATAAGCTTTCAATCATATCATGTACTGAGCTTTTAGAAATGATTTCTAAAATATAAGTATCTAAATCCTTGGTTAGTCTAAAAACGTAGTAGTCATTTAAGTTCACAAAGTAGGCTAGTCTGATCCTAGATGGCTGAAAGCTCCAAATCCCAGTAAATGATGTGGCGGATCAAATATAAATCTGTTAAGCTGCAGTGCTCTGTTTAATTCTTAGCCTTTTTTCAAATAATACTGAGTGCTTGATTTTCACATCCTGAACGTTTAAAAACAATTCCAACTCACTGAAGATAACTTACCTCAAAGTGCTCGTGACAACCAGTTGTTAAAGGGCATGTCGCCGATACACTGGATTTGTTACTACTTAATTTCTTCCATCGTTTAATACATATCCGAATTTTTTCATTCCTTGATCCCAATGACTGGTTGCACTCTTCACTCAAGGCGAGGCTAGGCGCCGCTCTACTAAAACACGTTTGATCCGGCTGTTCAGCAATGATTGGAAGGCTGTCTTTGCGAGCAACGGTAGTTGTTCGAGACTGCAGTCGTGTACATGTTTTAAGATTCTTACCGCGGTCACGTTCGGTTAATAAAGCCTCGAAATCTGAGGTATTAGGACCAGTCTTGTTCATTTCCCACCAATTTTGACCATCACGCTTTACCAGCGGCTTTTTTTCAAAGGCAGGACGCATTTCTAAACAAACGCAACGCGAAAGCTTTATGTTTAGACTTGTACATGAAAGAAACAGTATTAACTAAGCTTATCATTCTCAGATGATGGATCGCACTAAGACGCTGAGGAAATTTGACTCTAAGGTTTGTACCTTGACCTTTTCGAACCTTTGATGTCCGAAATAACTTTCGGTGTGCTTTTTTTTTGCTTTTATAACCATCTAATCAAATTATCACCATACTTAGCAAGTTTTCAGCATGAGCAACAACTACAAAAATTCAGTTGAGTATGATAAGTACCCGAATGTTGGGGATTGAGTGGATGGTATCTCGGTTTCCACGTGTCGTGTTTTTTAAAATAACAAAAGATAACATTTGATAATTGGTTCCTTCCTTCTCGAATCAACTGATCCTCTCGTCTCATTTTTTTTTTAATACAAACGACCGACTTCCTCTCTAGCTGGACCCCCTGTCTCTAGGTATTGATTTTATTTTGTTTCTCAGTTAGCTTTTAATTATCGTATGTTCAACAGAAACTACCCTGCGAGCAGACTGGTTTCTCTCTTGTATGGCTTTTCGCGTTTACGAAGTCATCAGCGTAGATTGTACAAGCCTCTGCTCTCAGGGTACACCGAAACCCATCTAACTCTCTCAACTCTAGAGTTGTCCTTTTAAAAAATCAATCTTTCCTTGAATGGACCCTTCACAATCACATCAGGTACCAAGATTCATGCTACAGGGGTCTAAAAAAGCAGCGTGACCTTGGAAAGAAAGGACATAAACACCAATGAAATACGAAATCCCATGGACCCTTGCGCTTCTTCACCAACCACTCGAGTGTCGCTTGCGCGTTTCGCGTCCGCCCCTGTCCGAAAAACGAAGTGCCTGAGGAGGCTGTTACTTTACGAAGTCCGCGAGCCTTGGCACTCACCTGAAATATTTTGATCTCTCTTGCATTTAAAAGTCTACTGTGTCGCCTTTCCCTCAAGACAGCAGTGGAAGGTACTCCAAGGGTCTTTCCAACACACACTGCCTGAACGCATGCGCGGAGCGATCGATCCACGTCTCAACAGAGTGGGTTGTTTTTCTTGCTGTTCCAAAATCGGGTCTGACAGTTCTCTCCTAAGGGATCCAGGGGCATTTAATAGCGTACCACAAACACTCGATCGTCGTCTAAGCAAAGGCAAAGAAGACGCCTGAATACAGGCTCTGCGTAAATTGGGTTGCTCATTTTTGGCGGTCTCTTCGATGCCGAGAAAACTGTTACTCCGTAAAGAGTTGTTCGGAAGAGTCTTTTGTGGAAAATTGGTTATGATTTGTGGTGTACTTAACTTCATCCTTCAGCTATCAAATTGTTCGCAAGCCCCACAAAAATGCAGGATCATTGACTATCAAAACTTTCAGCAATAATATTTTATATTTTCTGCAATTAGTTAACTTAACGAAAAGGTTACTAGAAAATATTCCTTGTTATTTTGTCCTTGTTGACTAAAAGGAAAACAAAAAAAATTATCGAATTTTTGCCTGAAGATGTTCACGAGTTGTTATAACGAGTGATCTAAGATGAAAAGAGATAATTACTATTGTTACTGTAATTCCGATTATTTCAATCAGGCAGGCAAACTTGCACTGTGTTAAAATTACTTTTTGGTAGGAGTGACATAGATCTCTACTGAGCTGAGCTCATGAATATTACGTCACACTTTCCCAAAAAAAAGACAAGAAAGCTTAAGATTGACAAAAATAAATAGCATGTCTTAAATACTCAGCATTAAATACCAAACTCAGATCAGTTTATACTGTTTACATGCAGTCCCGGCCTATTTTTCCTTAAGATCGTCGAGATAGAGCAAGTTCGATTCATTAAAATTCATACTTGGCATCGAGGCCTGGGGGCTGGCGCAAAACAAAAGAAATCATCTTGAAGCTAGCGAAGAATAATACATTAATATGTATTTGTTTTATTCTCCTTAACCTCGGTGCCAAGTCTGAATTTTTATCAAAATTGGTCTATTGGGCCCATTGGTATAAATGTACCAAGGGGATCGGCGTCGGGGGATTTATGGTGGTAACTAGAGACAGAGACAAACTGATGTTACTTACAATTTTACGGAACGGTAAGGTACAGGTACAAATTTTGTTGTTATGCAACAAACTGGGCTGTCGCGTGATGAGATCTACGTAAAAAGTCACAGTGTAAGGTTGCGTACATACAAATAGATACAAACTTTATTCAAGTGTCAAAAGTCTTCTAGCATGCATGCCTCAGGAGGCCCACTAATCGATCGAGGACAATAACTTTTACCTAAAAATTAGCTATTACAATACAAGATTTATCACTATATAGCTAAACAAATGATTTCAAAATTTGTTAACAAATATATAAATGCCTTAGAAGTTGTTAATACAAGATATCGGCTTCTAAACGTCCAGTTCAATCTAACTCTAAATTAATGACCAACGACCTAAGATAACGATTTCTAAATAATCTTATTGCAATACTTCACAGCCACTTTTATACGACTTAGGTCGCGCATACATGAAGTAGCATCCCTTACATGTTAATTAACGCCACCCCCAGCCCCCCCCCCCCCCCCCCCCCCCACCCCACCACCCAAGTCTTTCTTCTTTATAGTTTCTTTGAATCTCTTTCGGGATGTCTCATTTCTATTGCTTATACTTAGCTTCGACCATAAGTAGGGTTCGAAAAAGCTAAGTGAATGTTTTCCGTACACAACAGTTCTTACGCTTGGTATATACAAATATAAATTTCGTACATTGTAGTCTGCCGGCGTTCCCGTTTTAGCCAAACGTTTTTCGGATTCAGACAATCGATCCCGCAGATTGTTAATTCACCTTCATTAATGATTAGCGTCAACAAATGAAAAAAAAAAACCTTTTCAATCGCATCCTCAATAGTCATTGTTTTTACTATTACAGTTTCTCGATCAGAGCGTTGAGGATGGGTATATCTTTCTTGGCTTTAACTACTACGGAAAAAAGCTCTATATTTCCCTTGAGATCATCGAGTGGGCAACCCGTGTAAAGAGACAAAATTGCTGTTGTATGGAAATCTTGAACATTCATGAAACAATGATTTATTGCTGGAGGCGGGCTATTAGACGGAGAAGTCGTTGGAGGACGGGGCACAAAGAACTCACTGAGAAGCTGGTAAGCCGAAGCAAGAACACTGAAGTTGCTAGACGCCACGTCACTAAATGCTGCAGCTGAGCGGAGATTATATGTTGTAACTCTGTTGTTTATCAGAAGTGTACATTTGGTCGCCTGACGTCGAATTCTTGGGCTTTGCGACTAAACATTCTCTTCTTACAGTCTTGGAATTGGGTTGGTATGTTGTGCAAGTCGATGCCGTACACTAAATCAAGCATGGCCATGATGGCTTCTCGTGAAAAATAATCTGCGTTTATTGGAATAATCAACGTCTCTGCGGCAACGAGGGCCATTTCCGTATAGATAGAAAACGATGGGTTTGTGTCGATGAAAACTACCCATTTTTCCTCATTTTGTGTCATCCCTTGCATATTTTCATAACCCTCCAAGAAATATCGTACGCAAGACGTGATAAAGACCCAGGGATTGTGATCTAGTGCAGGATCTTGCCTTCTTTTGTGGTCCATATTCCAGCCGGCCGATTAATTCAAGTTGCATGTCGCTACACAACAGTTAAATATTCATTGGCATTCGGCTATTGAATTTGCTCTCATTGGTCAGGAACGCCCGCGGATCTGTGGTTGTCTGTGGAGTGCTAAATATTTGGAGGAAAAAGCTGATAGTCTTCTCTTGTGTAAAACATTCAGTTAGACTACTGCTTGTTCCTCTAAGTTTCTTGTCTTGAGGGGTTGTTATTGCAAATCACGTAAGAGTTTACAAGTGGCATCTCTACCTCTTCGAAAGTCACACTTCAAGTAAAGTAGGACTGAAGTCGCCTAACAAACACACAAACACTTCTAGCGCGCGTCACAGATATCTATAAACCTCGTGTTCGGCGAATCCCGCAAAGTCACAAGGACATATGTCCGCGTTTTTGATTGGCTAGTTTCTTACGCAGTTTGTGATTAGTCCGATTTAAACTAAGTGTTGACAGGCCAAATATGACTCATAGCTCGTGCATGGTAGTGTGAAACGTGACCCTAGAGCCCAGGGTGCAGTACCCCCTTATATGACTTAAACCGAGATGTGCCGCTGGACAAGGCACAAGCAAACCACCCTCTGGTAGTGGCGCCGTTGCTGATTGAAATCTTTTCCAACTCTCGGTCAGTTTGAACGTCCAAATCGATCGCACTGCAAAACACGCCTGCATGCTTTGCAGGCTAGAAGAAATACAAGCTAAAAAATAAAGTCGACGGCGATTTCTCGCATTGGCACTGTTTTATCTTTTGTTTGCCCCCTGAAATACCACGTAACAATGCTTTTATCCCATCAGTCCTAAGGCGCGTGAAAAGATGGCGGGTATCGTGAGTAAGGTCTATTCGAGAAAAAAAGAAATCAGCACACGGACGCCTTCTTGGGTAACCGAGCTCTGAGCCAGTTATGCGCATGCGCTGAGTCCTGTGGGAACGTTCTAGCTTCCAGCTCGTCACTTTCTGTGTTTGAAAGGAAGTACTAACAAAGAGTTATTGGTTGTTTACCATTTACGAAGATTTTCAGGAAAATCCGGTTGGAAAGTAAATAAAACACGACTTTTTGCGTCGTTCCAGCGCAAAATTTACGGGAGCAACGGAACACCTGAAAAGATAGTCCTGTTTTTCCGGACGGAATACCAATCGGAAATTCGTGTTCCATTTCTTCAAAGTCATCTTTGACACCGGTTTCAGGCCTTCGCCGTCGTTTTTCGGTAAATGGAACTGATTTGTATTGGATTTGTATTCATCTTAAAAGAATGCGGTACCGCTTCGCGTTTTATTCACAACCATTTCGTTGGATGACAGGTGATATTTCTTGAATTTGCTCAAATAGTGTTTTTTCTCTGTCTCTGTCTTTGTCTTTTCTCTTTCACTTTGCCTTCACTGTACATGTAGGTGGTAAGGTAGGTTTTACAATCCATTTGACCTTTTTGACTCAATTAGGAGTAAGTACAATACTGTGTTTACGTTCTCTAAGAAGGTGATCGGTTTCATGCATGCATGGCTTATTAGAGACAAAGGTTAATAGCTGTCGTTCCTACTGCAATTTCGCATCTTTTATAGCGTCAGCTTTTTTCTCTGTGGGTGTGCGCCAAAGGCAATTTTTTAAACAATCTCAACGAGCCGGCTTCGAAGAAAAGTCTGTCATAAAACGTGGTCAAGACAATTATATTGTATTTCCATCATATGGTGATTATAAAAAATTATTTTTAGTATAAATGTTCTGCCTGTCTGCTCTATTTGAATGAATTAAAATGCGGTTTTGTTTGAAAACTGGCTTAACACCGTTTTAATTATTCAGTGCTTTTCAGTGCGTTCTAGAACAAGAACGAAACCATCATTACGAAATAATAATGGACAATCAAGGCATTCTTACGAATAATTTTTGCAATTCCGCCAGTGTGGATATAATTTGTGAACACGGTTTTGATGCTCCTTCATAACTAAGGTTGTTTTTAAGTGGACGAAAAAACGGATTTGCCTAAGTTTGCTAGTTGAGCAAATCTATTGTAAATTTAGGGTACTAATGTTGCTACTTATTTGTTCTTGCTGCAAATTTTGTTCGAAAGTGAAAGTTTACTTTTCTGCAAGGGTGGCGTAAATGTGAAGTAAATATCAAGTTTACAGATATTTTGTTTCACTTTTGCTCCCCATAGTAAATTTGGTGTTTAGATTCAAATTTGCCGCCATTTTGCTCTCTGTGTAAAAATCGAACGTCAAAAATGAATGTTTGCTTGATATTTTCTGGCATAGCAAAGTTACTGTGTAAATTTATGGTTACTAGAGGCGTAAATTTAAGCAAAATATGATCAAAGAACTATCTTTACGACCACTTTAACCAACGTTTGCACATTTACCAAACTTCACAGTGTTATTTCACGCAAGTTTTGATTTTCCATTGCCCCGTTTCAATCACCATCACATTCTTCTCAAAGTTTATCATATTACTTGCTGCAGCTGGTTATTTCGGGTAAGGCCACCCCCCCTTTTTTTTCGTTTAGCGTCGAATGCGTTTCCTGATATTGGGTCGGTGGCTGGGAAAAAAAAAATATCACAAGAAGTCTCGGAATAGGAGGCACTGACGTAAAACGTTACCATTTACAATTTGGGTGAACAAAATGCTCAATATGTGAAAGGTTTGAACCCAGGAGTCATTTCAATAGTAGATTGCAGAGTTTCATCGTCCGGGTGAATGTAGTCCTGAATGCACTCCGTCGCAAGATCAGCCGCCATGTTTGTTGTTTCCCAGGCTTCCACGTGACTTTGGCACATGCGGGATTTGATTTACATTGTCACGTGCGGCTTTTGAACCAATAGAATAGTGTAAAATAAACTTTCGTTGAACAGTTCAAATTCACGCGGACTTCACAAGCGATACAGCGTTGCAAAACGAGTAGTTTTGTAATTTTCGGATAATAGAAAGCCTGTCTTTCTATTCAGCTGTTCTATTACGATTTATACCTTTGTTATTTTCGAGAGACAGTGATCAGTTGCGATATTCTTCACATAAAGCCTGTTTCCAAGTCATCAACTCAGCTGGATTGCAGAAAGGTATGTTCTTCTTGATATCGTGGTTCGTTTACTTACTTTGGTTTTCTAATAACTTTGCTTAAAACCTCAAAGATAAATCGTAAAATTTAAGATGCATGCACAGATATGCCATTGATTGATTCCTTTTTGTTTACTGCAGAAATAACTGTACTCTTTGTTGCCCATCGTCTTCATTAATGGAATAATCTTAAGTAGCCAGATCTTGAGCTGTGCAGGCAAACATTTCTTTTACACCAATATAAGTCGGTGATGTGACCATAGTATCTCCATAATTCAGTAATTTGGCTTGTTGTACAGCTGAGTTAATATGTTAGATCTTTGGGGTTACTGTACTTTTCAGGTGACAGCACTTGACAAAGCAGTGGTCACTATAATTTATTATTTAATATTCTACTACATTTCAAATGACAAATGATTTTCCTTTTGAAATTTTTACAGTCAAAAACTCTTGTTTTACATCTATACATAATTATGGTTCAGTGATATTGTGAAATCTTAATTTGGTTCATTTTGCAAGTGACGGCACAAGTTTGCCAGATCTTGAAGCATATGTGTCATTCTGAGTGACCATTGTATTATTGTTCCACATTTAAATGACAAATGATTCTTATTTTATAAATTGTACCATCCAAAACTCTTATGGTTTATACATATGGTTCAGTGATTCTGTGAGATCTTAATTTTGGTTCATTTTGGGAGTGACGGCACTTGCCAGATCTTGAAGCCTACAGTATGTGTCGTTCTGGGTGACCACTGTATTATTGTTCCACATTTAAATGACAAGTGATTCTTCTTTCATAAATTGTACCATCCAAAGCTCTTATGGTTTATACATATGGTTCAGTGATATTGTGAGATCTTAATTTTGGCTCATTTTACGAGTTACGGCATATGCCAGATCTTGAAGCCTGTGTGTCATTCTGAGTGACCACCGTATTATTGTTCCACATTTAAATGACAAGTGATTCTTCTTTCATAAATTGTCCCGTCCAAAACTCTTATGGTTTATACATATGGTTCAGCGATATTGTGAGATCTTAATTTTGGTTCATTTTGCGAGTGAAGCTTATGTCTCATTCTGAGTGACCACCGTATTATTGTTCTACATTTAAATGACAAGTGATTCTTCCTTCATAAATTGTACCATCCAAAACTCTTATGGTTTACACACATGGTTCAGTGATATTGTGAGATCTTAATTTTGGTTCATTTTGTGAGTGACGGCGTATGCCAGATCTTGAAGCCTATGTGTCATTCTGAGTAACCACCGTATTATTGTTCCACATTTAAATGACAAGTGATTCTTCTTTCATAAATTGTACCATCCAAAACTCTTATGCTTTATAAATATGGTTCAGTGATATTGTGAGATCTTAATTTTGGCTCATTTTGCAAATGACGGCACTAGCCAGATCTTGAAGCATAAGTGTCATTCCAAGTGACCACTGTATTACGGTTCCACATTTTAAATGACAATACCTCATTATTTATACCTTTTGTACAGCTCAATGATGTTGAGGGATCTTTGTTAGTTCATTTTGCGAGTAAATGCTTTGGCTTTATCATGCCAAATAACCACAATTAATTAATTATTGTTCTAAGCAACATGTGGGTTGCCTTAATGTTACATTTCTCAGGTTCTGACCAGTTTTACGGTTTATGTGTACAGTTGAGTCATGGCTGTGCTCTGTTAGAGCCTGGTGACCTGTGGGACACTATCAGTTCTGCTCTTGAATGACAGGAGAATTAATTTATTTCAGTTTTTATTTACACTTAAAATAGTCTTAATGAAACAAATGCAGATTCAACAGAAAGAGGCATTTCTGCTCTCTGCTTTAACACCTGTTCCAAAAAACATATTATATATTTAATGAAAAAGTTAGTCAGAATAAAATGCAGGGAGAAATTTTTCTCACAAATATCCTCAAACTGTTCCTTTGATTAAGAGAGTGTTTTCAGTTTTTAGCATCGTGTCATTGTTCTGCAACCCAATCATTTACACTGAGTATGAGCAGTACATGCTTGTTTACCAACTGTGGGTTACTTGTTGGCTGCTAAATCATGGCTCTTCATTTTTCTTTCAGAAAAAAGTTAAAGGGCCAATATGCTCTGAGGGATTCAACTAGCATCAGTTAGTCAGACAAGGACAAGTACCTTGCATGTATGTCCATTGCATATATGTCATCAGAGGAGTCTTTGTCTGAAACAGCTGTATCAGAGTGGCATGAAGGTAATTCTTCAGGTTCAGATGAGCAGGGTTGTCATTAACAGCCGGGGGCAGGGGATTTTCCCTGGCTACTAAGACACTGGTGCCCGGCTACTTTTATTGGAAAATAGAAGAAAAATAGAACCAAAAGAAATCCCTAGCCATTTGATTCCCCGCTTACTTGATGTGTTTACCCGGCAACTTGAAATCTTAGTGACAACCCTGGATGAGGACCTCCCAAACAGGAAAAATCTCTGTGTAAGGCCACTTTCCTGGCAGAGCATTGAGGTTAATGGTTTAATGGCCCAGTTGGACTGCAAAGTTGCAGGGTGTCAAAACCAATGAAGTCAAAATAATGGTAATAGAGCACACAGTGAGACCAGCATCAAACCATTAGGCACCAGATGATGCTCCTGAGGTTGCTCTGGCACCCACCACTTACAATAGAAAAAGGAGCTTGATCATAAGCATAACACAGATAATTTTTTGAAGAACATTCAGAAAAGAAGAAGACATTTTAGATAAAAATGTACAAGTAATAATAACACTCAAGTTGAAGTTGACATGCATCATGATTCAGTTCCTTTTCAGTTAAGTTCCTAGAACCATATTTACTCAGTGGCCAACTGCACAATTTTTTGAGTTTTGATGAAGACCTACAATGTAGTAAGTGAATATCCTTTGACACCCATGGGAAGGAGCCCCGTTAAAACTAGGTAAACTACCAAATCTCAAAGTGATTTGTCACAATCCAATGAAGATCTTGCCTGTGTTGCAGACACTCTAAACCTTCTGTATAGAGCATGCCGTCTGAGAATTAGTGCACAATATCATGTTTGAATCCCACAGGGTCACAAAGACATGCATGTATGTCAGCGTTTTGTGATTGGCTAGGTTCTTACGCTATTTGTGATTAGTCCGATTTGAAATAAAGTGTTGACACAAAGTCACATAATCTCAATGACCTTTGTATGGTATGGTGGAGCCACAAACTTTCCCTTACCAGACAAATGTCTGCAAAATTTGCCATCTTTGCAGAGCTGTCCTTGTTAGTTTGCACCGAATCACTCTGTAACTTGGCAATTTTACTGAATTTTAAAAACCTTCCATCTAGTAGCCTGTAAATGCAGCTGTATTTTCAGTCATCGTGTCCATTCACCCAACGTATGTAATTGGAGATACATCTGCATCCACTTTCCGCAGTGGTGACAGATCCTAGGGCTACCCTAAGCACTGCCTTAAAAAGTGCCACTCCGAGGACTAAATCTAGCCAATACACCCCATAGTAGAGTAATTACTGGACTCCAAATGCCATGATCCTATTTTGTTCTTGGCATATTTTATGAAAAAAGAGTGCAGTTATGTTTTATGCAAAAAAAAATACAGTGTGTGATAACAGTTTTTTGATAAGCATGGCTTAAATTTTAATCACCTGCATGCCAATAACAATAATAACGATGATGAATTAAAGAAGTTCTACACAGCTTTCATAGTGTATAGATTGTGTTTAGATATTTAATCAGTCCAATACTGCAAGCAAAACAGCTGATCATGTGAATCAGAAAAAAATTGCTCAAATTTTTAGCAATAATTTGATTTTAGTACAAAAAATAAATGTCATAAATTATTTATGGTCATATAATAATACAAGAATTTCACCAAATCATATTATTTACAGTGAATACAGGCATGTGCATAACCCTTCTCACTAAGTTTGTCCAAATATGACTAGCATCTTCGACAGAAATTAAGACTGAAAATTCACCTTCATTAATGATTAGCGTCAACAAGTGAAACAAAAAACTTACTCTTTAATCGCATCCTCAAAAGTCATTGTTTTTACAATTACAGTTTCTCGATCAGAGCTTTGAGGATGGGTATGTATGTATCTATCTGAGCTTTCTTGGCTTCAACTGCTTTGGAATAAAGCTCTACCTTTCCCTTTAGATCATCGAGTGGGCATCCCGTGTAAAGAGACAAAATTCCTGTCGTATGGAAATCTTGAACATCCATTAAATATTGCTCTATCGGTGGAGGTGCGCTTTTAGATGGAGACGTCGTTGGAGGACGGGGCACAAAGAACTCACTGTGAAGCTGGTAAGCCGTAGTAAGAACATTGAAGCTGCTAGTCGCCATGTCATCAAATGCTGAAGCTGAGCGAAGTTTATACGTTGTAACTCTGTTGTTGATCAGAAGGTGTATCTTTGGTCGCCTGACGTCATATTCTTGGGCTTTGTGACTAAACATTCTCTTTTTACATTCTTGGAATTGGGTTGGTATGTTGTACAGGTCGATTCCGTACACTAAATCAAGCATGGCTATGATGGCTTCTCTTGAAAAATCATCTGCGTTTATTGGAATAATCAACTTCTCTGCGGCAACGAGGGCCATTTCCGTATAGATAGAAAACGATGGGTTGGTGTCGATGAAAACTACCCATTCTTCCTCATTTTGTGTTATCCCTTGCATATTTTCGTAACCTTCCAAGAAATATCGTACGCAAGATGTGATAAAGACCCAGGGATTGTGATTTAGAACAGGATCTTCCCTTCTCTTGTGGTCCATATTCCGGCCAATTAATTCAAGTTGCATGTCGCCACACAACAGTTCAATATTCGGTGGCATTCGGCTGTTGAATTTGCTCACATTGGTCAGGAACGCCCGCGGATCTGTAGTTGTCTGTGGAGTACTAAATGTTTGGAGGTAAAAGCTGATAGTTTTCTCTTGTGTAAAACATTCAGTCAGACTACTGCTTGTTCCTGTAAGTTTCTTGTCTTGAGGCGTCAGCAAAGACATCGACACGTTTGCTTGTGGACAAAGATCTAGAACTAAAACTTTCTGATTAGGAAAGTGTTTTGCGTACTGTGTGGCCATGTGGAAAGTTAGTGTCGTCTTTCCAACACCTCCTTTGTTATTCCAAATCACGTAAGAGTTTAGAAGTGGCATCTCTACCTCTTCGAAAGTCACACTTCAAGTAAAGTAGGACTGAAGTCGCCTAACAAACACGCAAACACTTCTAGCCTGCGTCACAGATATCTATGAACCACAAGAACCACAAGAACATATGTCGGCGTTTTTGATTGGCTAGTTTCTTACGCAGTTTGTGATTAGCCCGATTTAAACTAAGTGTTGACAGGCCAAACATGACTCATAGCTCGTGCATGATAGTGTGAAACGTGACCCTAGAACCCAGAGGGCAGTAGTGCAGTACCGCCTTATATGACTTAAACCGGGATGTGCCGCTGGACAAGGCACGGGCAAACCACCCTCTGGTAGTGGGGCGGTTGTTGATTGAAATCCGAGCATCGATAATTTGTTCTTTTTCCAACTCACAGTCAGTTTGAACGTCCAAATCGATCGCACTGTAAAACACGCCTGCATGTTTTGCAGGCTAGAAGAAATACAAGCAAACGAAGAATACGGTGGCTATAATTCGTTCCAAAATGCAGATTTTAACGCAAATGTTTTAATATAAGTTTGAAGAAAATGTTAACTGAGTCATGTGATGTCATGTTTATTTCGCCATCCCGTGCTGTTTTAAACGCTATTTTGCGAGATGAATATTTGAAATAGTGCTCATTTAATTAATTCATTCCCTGAAAACTATAAAAATAGACTTTACTCACGATATGCCCGCCATTCTTGCGCGCGCTTAAGGAATGATGGGACAAAAGGGATGTCACGTGGCTTCTCAGAAGGGAAACAAGTGATAAATTTTTCCGATACAAGAATTCGCGGTCGAGTTTGTTTATTCTTGACAACATAAAATGAACAACTTTTTATATCAAAGACGATAATGACTAGTTATGGGTGGAAGTGATCATTGTTACTTTTTTTTAATTCAGCAGCGATCGTACATGTATGTCCTCACAGCAAGCAATAATGAAGTTAATTTTGTCTAAACTCAAACCGTACTTTTTGCATGACTATTAAAAAAAATCATCGTTTCATTTTGAGAGAATAAACAAAGTCGAACGCGATTTCTCGCATTGGTAAATTTTATCTTTTGTTATCCCGCTGAAATACCACGTGACATTGCTTTTATCCTATCATTCCTAAAATGCGAGCAAAGATGGCGGGTATCGTGAATAAGGTCTATTCGAGAAAAAAAAGAAATCAGCACACGGACGCCTTCTTGGGTAACCGAGCTAGCCAGTTATGCGCATGCGCTGGGTCCTGTGGGAACGTTCCAGCTTCCAGCTCGTCACTTTCTGTGTTTGAAAGGAAGCACCAACAAAGAGTTATTGGTTGTTTACCATTTACGAACAGTTTCAGGAAAATCCGGTTGGAAAGTAAATGAAACACGCCTTTTTGCGTCGTTCCAGCGCAAAATTTACGGGAGCAACGGAACACCTGAAAAGGTAGTACTGTTTTTCCGGACGGAATACCAATCGGAAATTCGTGTTCCATTTCTTCAAAGTCATCTTTGACACCGGTTTCAGGCCTTCGCCGTCGTTTTTCGGTAAATGGAACTGATTTGTATTGGATTTGTATTCATCTTAAAAGAATACGGTACCGCTTCGCGTTTTATTCACAACCATTTCGTTGGATGACAGGTGATATTTCTTGAATTTGCTCAAATAGTGTTTTTTTTTCCTGTCTCTGTCGTTGTCTTTTCTCTCTCACTTTGCCTTCACTGTGCATGTAGGTGGTAAGGTAGGTTTTACAATCCATTTGACTTTTTTGACTCAATTAGTAGTAAGTACAATACTGTGTTTTCGTTCTCTAAGCAGAAGGTGGTCGGTTTCATGCATGCATGGCTTATTAAAGACAAAGGTTAATAGCTGCCGTTCCTACTTCAATTTCGCAGCTTTTATAGCGCCAGCTTTTTTCTCTGTGGGTGTGCGCCAAAGGCAATTTTTTAAAACATCTCAGCAGGCCGGCTACGAAGAAAAGTCTGTCATAAAACGCAGTCAAGACGATTATGTTGTATTTCCATCATATGGTGATTATAAAAAATTATTTTTAGTATAAATGTTCTGCCTGTCTGCTCTTTTTGAATGAATTAAAATGCGGTTTTGTTTGAAAACTGGCTTAACACCGTTTTAATTATTCAGTGCTTTTCAGTGCGTTCTAGAACAAGAACGAAACCATCGTTACGAAATAATAATGAACAATTGAGGCTTTCTTACTTCCGCCATTGTGGATATAATTTGTGAACACGGTTTTGATACTCCTTCATAACTAAGGTTGTTTGTATAATCTGGGCTATGACCTGCCTTTTTGTTGAATAGTCGAGTTTTTTTCTCCTACTGTTGCAGTGTCTGTTTAGATGATCAATTCCTGTGACCCTTTTTACCAAAAAACAGGAAGTGGATGGCGATAGTTGTCCGTCTTAGAGAGATGTCGGCCTTTTAGAGAGTCAACTAAAAGGAGCTAAACTAAAGAAAGGCAGGGGAGAACCAGTTTAACTATAGAGAGTTGTACTCCAGATGCTTCTACTTCCACGCTTCACGGGAATGAACATGTTGACTTCGGGGGTAGTTTTTCAGCCGCCACTAATTTCCAGTTCGAATATTCGTGTCTTCTATTTTCTTCTATCTAGAATACATGCATGTGCATAACCACTCTCATTAAGTTTGTCCAAATATGACGAGCATCTTCGACAGAAATTAAGACTGAAAATTCACCTTCATTAATGATTAGCGTCAACAAGTGAAACAAAAAACTTACTCTTTAATCGCATCCTCAAAAGTCATTGTTTTTACAATTACAGTTTCTCGATCAGAGCTTTGAGGATGGGTATGTACGTATTTATCTGATCTTTCTTGGCTTCAACTTCTTTGGAAAAGAGCTCTACCTTTCCCTTTAGATCATCGAGTGGGCATCCCGTGTAAAGAGACAAAATTGCTGTTGTATGGAAATCTTGAACATCCATGAAATAATGATTTATCGCTGGAGGTGGGTTTTTAGATGGAGACGTCGTTGGAGGACGGGGCACAAAGAACTCACTGTGAAGCTGGTAAGCCGTAGCAAGAACATTGAAGCTGCTAGTCGCCATGTCATCAAATGCTGAAGCTGAGCGAAGTTTATACGTTGTAACTCTGTTGTTGATCAGAAGGTGTATCTTTGGTCGCCTGACGTCGTATTCTTGGGCTTTGTGACTAAACATTCTCTTTTTACATTCTTGGAATTGGGTTGGTATGTTGTACAGGTCGATTCCGTACACTAAATCAAGCATGGCTATGATGGCTTCTCTTGAAAAATCATCTGCGTTTATTGGAATAATCAACGTCTCTGCGGCAACGAGGGCCATTTCCGTATAGATAGAAAACGATGGGTTTGTGTCGATGAAAACTACCCATTCTTCCTCATTTTGTGTCATCCCTGCATATTTTCATTACCCTCCAAGAAATATCGTACGCAAGACGTGATAAAGACCCAGGGATTGTGATCTAGTGCAGGATCTTGCCTTCTTTTGTGGTCCATATTCCAGCCGGCCGATTAATTCAAGTTGCATGTCGCTACACAACAGTTAAATATTCATTGGCATTCGGCTATTGAATTTGCTCTCATTGGTCAGGAACGCCCGCGGATCTGTAGTTGTCTGTGGAGTGCTAAATATTTGGAGGAAAAAGCTGATAGTCTTCTCTTGTGTAAAACATTCAGTTAGACTACTGCTTGTTCCTCTAAGTTTCTTGTCTTGAGGGGTTGTTATTGCAAATCACGTAAGAGTTTACAAGTGGCATCTCTACCTCTTCGGAAGTCACACTTCAAGTAAAGTAGGACTGAAGTCGCCTAACAAACACACAAACACTTCTAGCGTGCGTCACAGATATCTATAAACCTCGTGTTCGGCGAATCCCGCAAAGTCACAAGGACATATGTCGGCGTTTTTGATTGGCTAGTTTCTTACGCAGTTTGTGATTAGTCCGATTTAAACTAAGTGTTGACAGGCCAAACATGACTCATAGCTCGTGCATGGTAGTGTGAAACGTGACCCTAGAGCCCAGGGTGCAGTACCCCCTTACATGACTTAAACCGAGATGTGCCGCTGGACAAGGCACAAGCAAACCACCCTCTGGTAGTGGGGCCGTTGCTGATTGAAATCTTTTCCAACTCTCGGTCAGTTTGAACGTCCAAATCGATCGCACTGCAAAACACGCCTGCATGCTTTGCAGGCTAGAAGAAATACAAGCTAAAAAATAAAGTCGACGGCGATTTCTCGCATTGGCACTGTTTTATCTTTTGTTTGCCCCCTGAAATACCACGTAACAATGCTTTTATCCCATCAGTCCTAAGGCGCGTGAAAAGATGGCGGGTATCGTGAGTAAGGTCTATTCGAGAAAAAAAAGAAATCAGCACACGGACGCCTTCTTGGGTAACCGAGCTCTGAGCCAGTTATGCGCATGCGCTGAGTCCTGTGGGAACGTTCCAGCTTCCAGCTCGTCACTTTCTGTGTTTGAAAGGAAGTACTAACAAAGAGTTATTGGTTGTTTACCATTTACGAACATTTTCAGGAAAATCCGGTTGGAAAGTAAATGAAACACGACTTTTTGCGTCGTTCCAGCGCAAAATTTACGGGAGCAACGGAACACCTGAAAAGATAGTCCTGTTTTTCCGGACGGAATACCAATCGGAAATTCGTGTTCCATTTCTTCAAAGTCATCTTTGACACCGGTTTCAGGCCTTCGCCGTCGTTTTTCGGTAAATGGAACTGATTTGTATTGGATTTGTATTCATCTTAAAAGAATGCGGTACCGCTTCGCGTTTTATTCACAACCATTTCGTTGGATGACAGGTGATATTTCTTGAATTTGCTCAAATAGTGTTTTTTCTCTGTCTCTGTCTTTGTCTTTTCTCTTTCACTTTGCCTTCACTGTGCATGTAGGTGGTAAGGTAGGTTTTACAATCCATTTGACCTTTTTGACTCAATTAGGAGTAAGTACAATACTGTGTTTACGTTCTCTAAGAAGGTGGTCGGTTTCATGCATGCATGGCTTATTAGAGACAAAGGTTAATAGCTGTCGTTCCTACTGCAATTTCGCATCTTTTATAGCGCCAGCTTTTTTCTCTGTGGGTGTGCGCCAAAGGCAATTTTTTAAACAATCTCAACGAGCCGGCTTCGAAGAAAAGTCTGTCATAAAACGCGGTCAAGACAATTATATTGTATTTCCATCATATGGTGATTATAAAAAATTATTTTTAGTATAAATGTTCTGCCTGTCTGCTCTATTTGAATGAATTAAAATGCGGTTTTGTTTGAAAACTGGCTTAACACCGTTTTAATTATTCAGTGCTTTTCAGTGCGTTCTAGAACAAGAACGAAACCATCATTACGAAATAATAATGGACAATCAAGGCATTCTTACGAATAATTTTTGCAATTCCGCCAGTGTGGATATAATTTGTGAACACGGTTTTGATGCTCCTTCATAACTAAGGTTGTTTTTAAGTGGACGAAAAAACGGATTTGCCTAAGTTTGCTAGTTGAGCAAATCTATTGTAAATTTAGGGTACTAATGTTGCTACTTATTTGTTCTTGCTGCAAATTTTGTTCGAAAGTGAAAGTTTACTTTTCTGCAAGGGTGGCGTAAATGTGAAGTAAATATCAAGTTTACAGATATTTTGTTTCACTTTTGCTCCCCATAGTAAATTTGGTGTTTAGATTCAAATTTGCCGCCATTTTGCTCTCTGTGTAAAAATCGAACGTCAAAAATGAATGTTTGCTTGATATTTTCTGGCATAGCAAAGTTACTGTGTAAATTTATGGTTACTAGAGGCGTAAATTTAAGCAAAATATGATCAAAGAACTATCTTTACGACCACTTTAACCAACGTTTGCACATTTACCAAACTTCACAGTGTTATTTCACGCAAGTTTTGATTTTCCATTGCCCCGTTTCAATCACCACATTCTTCTCAAAGTTTATCATATTACTTGCTGCAGCTGGTTATTTCGGGCAAGGCCATCCCCCCCTTTTTTTTCGTTTAGCGTCGAATGCGTTTCCTGATATTGGGTCGGTGGCTGGGAAAAAAAAAATATCACAAGAAGTCTCGGAATAGGAGGCACTGACGTAAAACGTTACCATTTACAATTTGGGTGAACAAAATGCTCAATATGTGAAAGGTTTGAACCCAGGAGTCATTTCAATAGTAGATTGCAGAGTTTCATCGTCCGGGTGAATGTAGTCCTGAATGCACTCCGTCGCAAGATCAGCCGCCATGTTTGTTGTTTCCCAGGCTTCCACGTGACTTTGGCACATGCGGGATTTGATTTACATTGTCACGTGCGGCTTTTGAACCAATAGAATAGTGTAAAATAAACTTTCGTTGAACATTTCAAATTCACGCGGACTTCACAAGCGATACAGCGTTGCAAAACGAGTAGTTTTGTAATTTTCGGATAATAGAAAGCCTGTCTTTCTATTCAGCTGTTCTATTACGATTTATACCTTTGTTATTTTCGAGAGACAGTGATCAGTTGCGATATTCTTCACATAAAGCCTGTTTCCAAGTCATCAACTCAGCTGGATTGCAGAAAGGTATGTTCTTCTTGATATCGTGGTTCGTTTACTTACTTTGGTTTTCTAATAACTTTGCTTAAAACCTCAAAGATAAATCGTAAAATTTAAGATGCATGCACAGATATGCCATTGATTGATTCCTTTTTGTTTACTGCAGAAATAACTGTACTTTTGTTGCCCATCGTCTTCATTAATGGAATAATCTTAAGTAGCCAGATCTTGAGCTGTGCAGGCAAACATTTCTTTTACACCAATATAAGTCGGTGATGTGACCATAGTATCTCCATAATTCAGTAATTTGGCTTGTTGTACAGCTGAGTTAATATGTTAGATCTTTGGGGTTACTGTACTTTTTTCAGGTGACAGCACTTGACAAAGCAGTGGTCACTATAATTTATTATTTAATATTCTACTACATTTCAAATGACAAATGATTTTCCTTTTGAAATTTTTACAGTCAAAAACTCTTGTTTTACATCTATACATAATTATGGTTCAGTGATATTGTGAAATCTTAATTTGGTTCATTTTGCAAGTGACGGCACAAGTTTGCCAGATCTTGAAGCATATGTGTCATTCTGAGTGACCATTGTATTATTGTTCCACATTTAAATGACAAATGATTCTTATTTCATAAATTGTACCATCCAAAACTCTTATGGTTTATACATATGGTTCAGTGATTCTGTGAGATCTTAATTTTGGTTCATTTTGGGAGTGACGGCACTTGCCAGATCTTGAAGCCTACAGTATGTGTCGTTCTGGGTGACCACTGTATTATTGTTCCACATTTAAATGACAAGTGATTCTTCTTTCATAAATTGTACCATCCAAAGCTCTTATGGTTTATACATATGGTTCAGTGATATTGTGAGATCTTAATTTTGGCTCATTTTACGAGTGACAGCATATGCCAGATCTTGAAGCCTGTGTGTCATTCTGCGTGACCACCGTATTATTGTTCCACATTTAAATGACAAGTGATTCTTCTTTCATAAATTGTACCATCCAAAACTCTTATGGTTTATACATATGGTTCAGCGATATTGTGAGATCTTAATTTTGGTTCATTTTGCGAGTGAAGCTTATGTCTCATTCTGAGTGACCACCGTATTATTGTTCTACATTTAAATGACAAGTGATTCTTCCTTCATAAATTGTACCATCCAAAACTCTTATGGTTTACACACATGGTTCAGTGATATTGTGAGATCTTAATTTTGGTTCATTTTGTGAGTGACGGCGTATGCCAGATCTTGAGGCCTATGTGTCATTCTGAGTGACCACCGTATTATTGTTCCACATTTAAATGACAAGTGATTCTTCTTTCATAAATTGTACCATCCAAAACTCTTATGCTTTATAAATATGGTTCAGTGATATTGTGAGATCTTAATTTTGGCTCATTTTGCAAATGACGGCACTAGCCAGATCTTGAAGCATAAGTGTCATTCCAAGTGACCACTGTATTACGGTTCCACATTTTAAATGACAATACCTCATTATTTATACCTTTTGTACAGCTCAATGATGTTGAGGGATCTTTGTTAGTTCATTTTGCGAGTAAATGCTTTGGCTTTATCATGCTAAATAACCACAATTAATTAATTATTGTTCTAAGCAACATGTGGGTTGCCTTAATGTTACGTTTCTCAGGTTCTGACCAGTTTTACGGTTTATGTGTACAGTTGAGTCATGGCTGTGCTCTGTTAGAGCCTGGTGACCTGTGGGACACTATCAGTTCTGCTCTTGAATGACAGGAGAATTAATTTATTTCAGTTTTTATTTACACTTAAAATAGTCTTAATGAAACAAATGCAGATTCAACAGAAAGAGGCATTTCTGCTCTCTTTTAACACCTGTTCCAAAAAAACATATTATATATTTAATGAAAAAGTTAGTCAGAATAAAATGCAGGGAGAAATTTTTCTCACAAATATCCTCAAACTGTTCCTTTGATTAAGAGAGTGTTTTCAGTTTTTAGCATCGTGTCATTGTTCTGCAACCCAATCATTTACACTGAGTATGAGCAGTACATGCTTGTTTACCAACTGTGGGTTACTTGTTGGCTGCTAAATCATGGCTCTTCATTTTTCTTTCAGAAAAAAAAGTTCAAGGGCCAATATGCTCTGAGGGATTCAACTAGCATCAGTTAGTCAGACAAGGACAAGTACCTTGCATGTATGTCCATTGCATATATGTCATCAGAGGAGTCTTTGTCTGAAACAGCTGTATCAGAGTGGCATGAAGGCAATTCTTCAGGTTCAGATGAGCAGGGTTGTCATTAACAGCCGGGGGCAGGGGATTTTCCCTGGCTACTAAGACACTGGTGCCCGGCTACCTTTATTGGAAAATAGAAGAAAAATAGAACCAAAAGAAATCCCTAGCCATTTGATTCCCCGCCTACTTGATGTATTTACCCGGCAACTTGAAATCTTAGTGACAACCCTGGATGAGGACCTCCCAAACAGGAAAAATCTCTGTGTAAGGCCACTTTCCTGGCAGAGCATTGAGGTTAATGGTTTAATGGCCCAGTTGGACTGCAAAGTTGCATGGTGTCAAAGCCAATGAAGTGAAAATAATGGTAATAGAGCACACAGTGAGACCAGCATCAAACCAAGGAGCACCAGATGATGCTCCTGAGTTTGCTCTGGCACCCACCACTTACAATAGAAAAAGGAGCTTGATCATAAGCATAACACAGATAATTTTTTGAAGAACATTCAGAAAAGAAGAAGACATTTTAGATAAAAATGTACAAGTAATAATAACACTCAAGTTGAAGTTGACATGCATCATGATTCAGTTCCTTTTCAGTTAAGTTCCTAGAACCATATTTACTCAGTGGCCAACTGCACAATTTTTTGAGTTTTGATGAAGACCTACAATGTAGTAAGTGAATATCCTTTGACACCCATGGGAAGGAGCCACGTTAAAACTAGGTAAACTACCAAATCTCAAAGTGATTTGTCACAATCCAATGAAGATCTTGCCTGTGTTGCAGACACTCTAAACCTTCTGTATAGGGCATGCCGTCTGAGAATTAGTGCACAATATCATGTTTGAATCCCACAGGGTCACAAAGACATGCATGTATGTCAGCGTTTTGTGATTGGCTAGGTTCTTACGCTATTTGTGATTAGTCCGATTTGAAATAAAGTGTTGACACAAAGTCACATAATCTCAATGACCTTTGTATGGTATGGTGGAGCCACAAACTTTCCCTTACCAGACAAATGTCTGCAAAATTTGCCATCTTTGCAGAGCTGTCCTTGTTAGTTTGCACCGAATCACTCTGTAACTTGGCAATTTTACTGAATTTTAAAAACCTTCCATCTAGTAGCCTGTAAATGCAGCTGTATTTTCAGTCATCGTGTCCATTCACCCAACGTATGTAATTGGAGATACATCTGCATCCACTTTCCGCAGTGGTGACAGATCCTAGGGCTACCCTAAGCACTGCCTTAAAAAGTGCCACTCCGAGGACTAAATCTAGCCAATACACCCCATAGTAGAGTAATTACTGGACTCCAAATGCCATGATCCTATTTTGTTCTTGGCATATTTTATGAAAAAAGAGTGCAGTTATGTTTTATGCAAAAAAAAATACAGTGTGTGATAACAGTTTTTTGATAAGCATGGCTTAAATTTTAATCACCTGCATGCCAATAACAATAATAACGATGATGAATTAAAGAAGTTCCACAGAGCTTTCATAGTGTATAGATTGTGTTTAGATATTTAATCAGTCCAATACTGCAAGCAAAACAGCTGATCATGTGAATCAGAAAAAAAATTGCTCAAATTTTTAGCAATAATTTGATTTTAGTACAAAAAATAAATGTCATAAATTATTTATGGTCATATAATAATACAAGAATTTCACCAAATCATATTATTTACAGTGATATAATAATAATAATAATAATAATAATAATAATACAAGTGGATAGCAGATTTGCTTTCATAACTTGAAAGGCTTTTGGCTACCTATAGGATGAGAGTAAAATTGGGGTGTCATTTCATGCTAGTTTTGGAAGTTTAGCAGTAAATGAAGCACCTGTAAAATAAAATACATGTACATGCTAAAAAGGTGACAAAATTAACCTTATAAGTGTTTACTGCTGGGTAAAAATATATCAAAGTCGTACCCAAATCATAGAAATGCACAGAGCTTTCGCATAGTAACTCATTTTATTTACAAGACATATTTTTATATAACTGATTTGGTTAAAAATGAATCATACAGATGTATCTCCCCTTGGGGTAAGTGAATAGCACTAGGTACACTATATAATATTATTCACTGCCTATTTTGGATAGTGGATAATATTTATCAGATGAAAACAAGTTCTTATAAATAATAATTAGAGGAATATCGCTTATCATAATAATTTGAGGCTAATTTTACTTCCTGTGGTTGATGTTCTGTCCATTAGTAATGATGTCACATCTACATTGGGAGTGATGTGTACGTGTTGTCATCGTACAACCATTTGCCAATAGTATCAATTGAATCTAGAAAGAGTATATTTGAAGTATACCACTCAAATGGAGTTACGTTTTACCTGTACCAACCTTAGATAATTATGAACCAGCTAGTGTTGACTTGCACTTTCAAACCCAATGTACATTCTTATACACTTATGAATTTCGATAGTTTCACATTGTATGTGCTATTTATTTAAAGGCATATATTTTGTGGTACATGCAGTGCCCTGCAGAGGCCAATGGAACTTTCTTTTAATTTATCTTGCTTTTTATTGTACAGTGTATATTAAAGATAATAAAGTCATTTTATTCTTGAAATTTTGGTTGGTGTCTAAATTGTTTGTCAGTCATTTATGGTACCAAATAAAAATAAGAAACATGTGGATAATGATGTTTTGATCAAATTTGCTATCTTGAGTGAAAGTGTAAAAAAGTGATATTTTAATCAACTTTGTTTACCTTACTTAAAGTATGGAAAACTGCTATCATGGCAATATTTGCCATCCTGAGCAAAGATACAGAAGAACTGATATTTGATCAACTTTGCTACAATGGGGAAAAGTATGGGAAACTACTGTTTTGATCATATCTGCCATCCTGAGCAAAATTGAGAATAAAGTGGTATTTGGCCAAATTTGCTACCCTGAGCAAAACAGTGGCAAACGCCTATTTTGATCATATTTGCCACACTGAGCAAAGATACGGAAGAAGTGATAATTTGACCTCATTTACTACACTGGGCGATACACAAATAAAGTGAATTTTTGCTCAGATTTACTATCCTGGGCAAAACAGTTGAAAAATGAGTTTTGGTCACTTTTGCTACATTGAGCAAAAATGTGGCAAATTACTACTTTGACCGAATTTGCTATAGAGAGCAAAAGCATTCAAAAATTCATCTTCGATCGCTTTTGCCCATTTGGGCAGAAACCTGACAAATGTCAGTTTTGCTATCAAGTTTGACACCCTGTAAATGCCTTGATAAAGTAAAGGTTATCCTTGTTTTTACACACGGGGCATATTTGAGGCAAATTCGGCATTTACCACCTTTGCCACTAATGCAAAATTATGGCAAAGTTGGTCCTATGTCATGTGGCAAAATTGAGCAAAATTAAGCAAATGTGGCATTTGCAGATGATTTGCTCCAAATTTGCTATAGAGGTAAATCCATTTATAATATCTGGGCTATGACCTGCCTTTTTGTTGAATGGTCGAGTTTTTTTTCTCCTACTGTTGCAGTGTCTGTTTAGATGATCAAGTCCTGTGACCCTTTTTTCCAAAAAAAAATAGGGAAATGGATAGCGATAGTTGTCCGTCTTAGGAAGATGTCCCCTTTTGGAGAATCAACTAAAAGGAGCTAAATTAAAGAAAGGCAGGGGAGAACCAGTTTAACTATAGAGAGTTGACCGTCTTAGATAGTTTTCTGTTGTGCTTTAGGTTCTACTCCAGATGCTTCTACTTCCACGCTTCACGGAAATGAATATTTTCGGAAATTTTCAGCCGCCGCTAATTTCCAGTTCGAATATTCGAGTCTTTTATTTTCTTCTTTCTAGAATACAGGCATGTGCATAACCCTTCTCACTAAGTTTGTCCAAATATGACTAGCATCTTCAACAGAAATTAAGACCGAAAATTCACCTTCATTAATGATTAGCGTCAACAAGTGAAACAAAAAACTTACTCTTTAATCGCATCCTCAAAAGTCATTGTTTTTACAATTACAGTTTCTCGATCAGAGCTTTGAGGATGGGTATGTATGTATCTATCTGAGCTTTCTTGGCTTCAACTGCTTTGGAATAAAGCTCTACCTTTCCCTTTAGATCATCGAGTGGGCATCCCGTGTAAAGAGACAAAATTCCTGTCGTATGGAAATCTTGAACATCCATTAAATATTGCTCTATCGGTGGAGGTGCGCTTTTAGATGGAGACGTCGTTGGAGGACGGGGCACAAAGAACTCACTGTGAAGCTGGTAAGCCGTAGCAAGAACATTGAAGCTGCTAGTCGCCATGTCATCAAATGCTGAAGCTGAGCGAAGTTTATACGTTGTAACTCTGTTGTTGATCAGAAGGTGTATCTTTGGTCGCCTGACGTCGTATTCTTGGGCTTTGTGACTAAACATTCTCTTTTTACATTCTTGGAATTGGGTTGGTATGTTGTACAGGTCGATTCCGTACACTAAATCAAGCATGGCTATGATGGCTTCTCTTGAAAAATCATCTGCGTTTATTGAATAATCAACTTCTCTGCGGCAACGAGGGCCATTTCCGTATAGATAGAAAACGATGGGTTGGTGTCGATGAAAACTACCCATTCTTCCTCATTTTGTGTTATCCCTTGCATATTTTCGTAACCTTCCAAGAAATATCGTACGCAAGATGTGATAAAGACCCAGGGATTGTGATTTAGAACAGGATCTTCCCTTCTCTTGTGGTCCATATTCCGGCCAATTAATTCAAGTTGCATGTCGCCACACAACAGTTCAATATTCGGTGGCATTCGGCTGTTGAATTTGCTCACATTGGTCAGGAACGCCCGCGGATCTGTAGTTGTCTGTGGAGTACTAAATGTTTGGAGGTAAAAGCTGATAGTTTTCTCTTGTGTAAAACATTCAGTCAGACTACTGCTTGTTCCTGTAAGTTTCTTGTCTTGAGGCGTCAGCAAAGACATCGACACGTTTGCTTGTGGACAAAGATCTAGAACTAAAACTTTCTGATTAGGAAAGTGTTTTGCGTACTGTGTGGCCATGTGGAAAGTTAGTGTCGTCTTTCCAACACCTCCTTTGTTATTCCAAATCACGTAAGAGTTTAGAAGTGGCATCTCTACCTCTTCGAAAGTCACACTTCAAGTAAAGTAGGACTGAAGTCGCCTAACAAACACGCAAACACTTCTAGCCTGCGTCACAGATATCTATGAACCACAAGAACCACAAGAACATATGTCGGCGTTTTTGATTGGCTAGTTTCTTACGCAGTTTGTGATTAGCCCGATTTAAACTAAGTGTTGACAGGCCAAACATGACTCATAGCTCGTGCATGATAGTGTGAAACGTGACCCTAGAACCCAGAGGGCAGTAGTGCAGTACCGCCTTATATGACTTAAACCGGGATGTGCCGCTGGACAAGGCACGGGCAAACCACCCTCTGGTAGTGGGGCGGTTGTTGATTGAAATCCGAGCATCGATAATTTGTTCTTTTTCCAACTCACAGTCAGTTTGAACGTCCAAATCGATCGCACTGTAAAACACGCCTGCATGTTTTGCAGGCTAGAAGAAATACAAGCAAACGAAGAATACGGTGGCTATAATTCGTTCCAAAATGCAGATTTTAACGCAAATGTTTTAATATAAGTTTGAAGAAAATGTTAACTGAGTCATGTGATGTCATGTTTATTTCGCCATCCCGTGCTGTTTTAAACGCTATTTTGCGAGATGAATATTTGAAATAGTGCTCATTTAATTAATTCATTCCCTGAAAACTATAAAAATAGACTTTACTCACGATATGCCCGCCATTCTTGCGCGCGCTTAAGGAATGATGGGACAAAAGGGATGTCACGTGGCTTCTCAGAAGGGAAACAAGTGATAAATTTTTCCGATACAAGAATTCGCGGTCGAGTTTGTTTATTCTTGACAACATAAAATGAACAACTTTTTATATCAAAGACGATAATGACTAGTTATGGGTGGAAGTGATCATTGTTACTTTTTTTTTTAATTCAGCAGCGATCGTACATGTATGTCCTCACAGCAAGCAATAATGAAGTTAATTTTGTCTAAACTCAAACCGTACTTTATGCATGACTATTAAAAAAAATCATCGTTTCATTTTGAGAGAATAAACAAAGTCGAACGCGATTTCTCGCATTGGTAAATTTTATCTTTTGTTATCCCGCTGAAATACCACGTGACATTGCTTTTATCCTATCATTCCTAAAATGCGAGCAAAGATGGCGGGTATCGTGAATAAGGTCTATTCGAGAAAAAAAAGAAATCAGCACACGGACGCCTTCTTGGGTAACCGAGCTAGCCAGTTATGCGCATGCGCTGGGTCCTGTGGGAACGTTCCAGCTTCCAGCTCGTCACTTTCTGTGTTTGAAAGGAAGCACCAACAAAGAGTTATTGGTTGTTTACCATTTACGAACATTTTCAGGAAAATCCGGTTGGAAAGTAAATGAAACACGCCTTTTTGCGTCGTTCCAGCGCAAAATTTACGGGAGCAACGGAACACCTGAAAAGGTAGTACTGTTTTTCCGGACGGAATACCAATCGGAAATTCGTGTTCCATTTCTTCAAAGTCATCTTTGACACCGGTTTCAGGCCTTCGCCGTCGTTTTTCGGTAAATGGAACTGATTTGTATTGGATTTGTATTCATCTTAAAAGAATACGGTACCGCTTCGCGTTTTATTCACAACCATTTCGTTGGATGACAGGTGATATTTCTTGAATTTGCTCAAATAGTGTTTTTTTTTCCTGTCTCTGTCGTTGTCTTTTCTCTCTCACTTTGCCTTCACTGTGCATGTAGGTGGTAAGGTAGGTTTTACCATCCATTTGACTTTTTTGACTCAATTAGTAGTAAGTACAATACTGTGTTTTCGTTCTCTAAGCAGAAGGTGGTCGGTTTCATGCATGCATGGCTTATTAAAGACAAAGGTTAATAGCTGCCGTTCCTACTTCAATTTCGCAGCTTTTATAGCGCCAGCTTTTTTCTCTGTGGGTGTGCGCCAAAGGCAATTTTTTAAAACATCTCAGCAGGCCGGCTACGAAGAAAAGTCTGTCATAAAACGCGGTCAAGACGATTATGTTGTATTTCCATCATATGGTGATTATAAAAAATTATTTTTAGTATAAATGTTCTGCCTGTCTGCTCTTTTTGAATGAATTAAAATGCGGTTTTGTTTGAAAACTGGCTTAACACCGTTTTAATTATTCAGTGCTTTTCAGGGCGTTCTAGAACAAGAACGAAACCATCGTTACGAAATAATAATGAACAATTGAGGCTTTCTTACTTCCGCCATTGTGGATATAATTTGTGAACACGGTTTTGATACTCCTTCATAACTAAGGTTGTTTGTATAATCTGGGCTATGACCTGCCTTTTTGTTGAATAGTCGAGTTTTTTTCTCCTACTGTTGCAGTGTCTGTTTAGATGATCAATTCCTGTGACCCTTTTTACCAAAAAACAGGAAGTGGATGGCGATAGTTGTCCGTCTTAGAGAGATGTCGGCCTTTTAGAGAGTCAACTAAAAGGAGCTAAACTAAAGAAAGGCAGGGGAGAACCAGTTTAACTATAGAGAGTTGTACTCCAGATGCTTCTACTTCCACGCTTCACGGGAATGAACATGTTGACTTCGGGGGTAGTTTTTCAGCCGCCACTAATTTCCAGTTCGAATATTCGTGTCTTCTATTTTCTTCTATCTAGAATACATGCATGTGCATAACCACTCTCATTAAGTTTGTCCAAATGTGACGAGCATCTTCGACAGAAATTAAGACTGAAAATTCACCTTCATTAATGATTAGCGTCAACAAGTGAAACAAAAAACTTACTCTTTAATCGCATCCTCAAAAGTCATTGTTTTTACAATTACAGTTTCTCGATCAGAGCTTTGAGGATGGGTATGTATGTATTTATCTGATCTTTCTTGGCTTCAACTACTTTGGAAAAGAGCTCTACCTTTCCCTTTAGATCATCGAGTGGGCATCCCGTGTAAAGAGACAAAATGCTGTTGTATGGAAATCTTGAACATCCATGAAATAATGATTTATCGCTGGAGGTGGGTTTTTAGATGGAGACGTCGTTGGAGGACGGGGAACAAAGAACTCACTGTGAAGCTGGTAAGCCGTAGCAAGAACATTGAAGCTGCTAGTCGCCATGTCATCAAATGCTGAAGCTGAGCGAAGTTTATACGTTGTAACTCTGTTGTTGATCAGAAGGTGTATCTTTGGTCGCCTGACGTCGTATTCTTGGGCTTTGTGACTAAACATTCTCTTTTTACATTCTTGGAATTGGGTTGGTATGTTGTACAGGTCGATTCCGTACACTAAATCAAGCATGGCTATGATGGCTTCTCTTGAAAAATCATCTGCGTTTATTGGAATAATCAACGTCTCTGCGGCAACGAGGGCCATTTCCGTATAGATAGAAAACGATGGGTTTGTGTCGATGAAAACTACCCATTCTTCCTCATTTTGTGTCATCCCTTGCATATTTTCATTACCCTCCAAGAAATATCGTACGCAAGACGTGATAAATACCCAGGGATTGTGATCTAGTGCAGGATCTTGCCTTCTTTTGTGGTCCATATTCCAGCCGGCCGATTAATTCAAGTTGCATGTCGCTACACAACAGTTAAATATTCATTGGCATTCGGCTATTGAATTTGCTCTCATTGGTCAGGAACGCCCGCGGATCTGTGGTTGTCTGTGGAGTGCTAAATATTTGGAGGAAAAAGCTGATAGTCTTCTCTTGTGTAAAACATTCAGTTAGACTACTGCTTGTTCCTCTAAGTTTCTTGTCTTGAGGGGTTGTTATTGCAAATCACGTAAGAGTTTACAAGTGGCATCTCTACCTCTTCGGAAGTCACACTTCAAGTAAAGTAGGACTGAAGTCGCCTAACAAACACACAAACACTTCTAGCGTGCGTCACAGATATCTATAAACCTCGTGTTCGGCGAATCCCGCAAAGTCACAAGGACATATGTCGGCGTTTTTGATTGGCTAGTTTCTTACGCAGTTTGTGATTAGTCCGATTTAAACTAAGTGTTGACAGGCCAAACATGACTCATAGCTCGTGCATGGTAGTGTGAAACGTGACCCTAGAGCCCAGGGTGCAGTACCCCCTTACATGACTTAAACCGAGATGTGCCGCTGGACAAGGCACAAGCAAACCACCCTCTGGTAGTGGGGCCGTTGCTGATTGAAATCTTTTCCAACTCTCGGTCAGTTTGAACGTCCAAATCGATCGCACTGCAAAACACGCCTGCATGCTTTGCAGGCTAGAAGAAATACAAGCTAAAAAATAAAGTCGACGGCGATTTCTCGCATTGGCACTGTTTTATCTTTTGTTTGCCCCCTGAAATACCACGTAACAATGCTTTTATCCCATCAGTCCTAAGGCGCGTGAAAAGATGGCGGGTATCGTGAGTAAGGTCTATTCGAGAAAAAAAAGAAATCAGCACACGGACGCCTTCTTGGGTAACCGAGCTCTGAGCCAGTTATGCGCATGCGCTGAGTCCTGTGGGAACGTTCCAGCTTCCAGCTCGTCACTTTCTGTGTTTGAAAGGAAGTACTAACAAAGAGTTATTGGTTGTTTACCATTTACGAACATTTTCAGGAAAATCCGGTTGGAAAGTAAATGAAACACGACTTTTTGCGTCGTTCCAGCGCAAAATTTACGGGAGCAACGGAACACCTGAAAAGATAGTCCTGTTTTTCCGGACGGAATACCAATCGGAAATTCGTGTTCCATTTCTTCAAAGTCATCTTTGACACCGGTTTCAGGCCTTCGCCGTCGTTTTTCGGTAAATGGAACTGATTTGTATTGGATTTGTATTCATCTTAAAAGAATGCGGTACCGCTTCGCGTTTTATTCACAACCATTTCGTTGGATGACAGGTGATATTTCTTGAATTTGCTCAAATAGTGTTTTTCTCTGTCTCTGTCTTTGTCTTTTTCTCTTTCACTTTGCCTTCACTGTGCATGTAGGTGGTAAGGTAGGTTTTACAATCCATTTGACCTTTTTGACTCAATTAGGAGTAAGTACAATACTGTGTTTACGTTCTCTAAGAAGGTGGTCGGTTTCATGCATGCATGGCTTATTAGAGACAAAGGTTAATAGCTGCCGTTCCTACTGCAATTTCGCATCTTTTATAGCGCCAGCTTTTTTCTCTGTGGGTGTGCGCCAAAGGCAATTTTTTAAACAATCTCAACAAGCCGGCTTCGAAGAAAAGTCTGTCATAAAACGCGGTCAAGACAATTATATTGTATTTCCATCATATGGTGATTATAAAAATTATTTTTAGTATAAATGTTCTGCCTGTCTGCTCTATTTGAATGAATTAAAATGCGGTTTTGTTTGAAAACTGGCTTAACACCGTTTTAATTATTCAGTGCTTTTCAGTGCGTTCTAGAACAAGAACGAAACCATCATTACGAAATAATAATGGACAATCAAGGCATTCTTACGAATAATTTTTGCAATTCCGCCAGTGTGGATATAATTTGTGAACACGGTTTTGATGCTCCTTCATAACTAAGGTTGTTTTTAAGTGGACGAAAAAACGGATTTGCCTAAGTTTGCTAGTTGAGCAAATCTATTGTAAATTTAGGGTACTAATGTTGCTACTTATTTGTTCTTGCTGCAAATTTTGTTCGAAAGTGAAAGTTTACTTTTCTGCAAGGGTGGCGTAAATGTGAAGTAAATATCAAGTTTACAGATATTTTGTTTCACTTTTTGCTCCCCATAGTAAATTTGGTGTTTAGATTCAAATTTGCCGCCATTTTGCTCTCTGTGTAAAAAATCGAACGTCAAAAATGAATGTTTGCTTGATATTTTCTGGCATAGCAAAGTTACTGTGTAAATTTATGGTTACTAGAGGCGTAAATTTAAGCAAAATATGATCAAAGAACTATCTTTACGACCACTTTAACCAACGTTTGCACATTTACCAAACTTCACAGTGTTATTTCACGCAAGTTTTGATTTTCCATTGCCCCGTTTCAATCACCACATTCTTCTCAAAGTTTATCATATTACTTGCTGCAGCTGGTTATTTCGGGCAAGGCCATCCCCCCCTTTTTTTTCGTTTAGCGTCGAATGCGTTTCCTGATATTGGGTCGGTGGCTGGGAAAAAAAAAATATCACAAGAAGTCTCGGAATAGGAGGCACTGACGTAAAACGTTACCATTTACAATTTGGGTGAACAAAATGCTCAATATGTGAAAGGTTTGAACCCAGGAGTCATTTCAATAGTAGATTGCAGAGTTTCATCGTCCGGGTGAATGTAGTCCTGAATGCACTCCGTCGCAAGATCAGCCGCCATGTTTGTTGTTTCCCAGGCTTCCACGTGACTTTGGCACATGCGGGATTTGATTTACATTGTCACGTGCGGCTTTTGAACCAATAGAATAGTGTAAAATAAACTTTCGTTGAACATTTCAAATTCACGCGGACTTCACAAGCGATACAGCGTTGCAAAACGAGTAGTTTTGTAATTTTCGGATAATAGAAAGCCTGTCTTTCTATTCAGCTATTCTATTACGATTTATACCTTTGTTATTTTCGAGAGACAGTGATCAGTTGCGATATTCTTCACATAAAGCCTGTTTCCAAGTCATCAACTCAGCTGGATTGCAGAAAGGTATGTTCTTCTTGATATCGTGGTTCGTTTACTTACTTTGGTTTTCTAATAACTTTGCTTAAAACCTCAAAGATAAATCGTAAAATTTAAGATGCATGCACAGATATGCCATTGATTGATTCCTTTTTGTTTACTGCAGAAATAACTGTACTCTTTGTTGCCCATCGTCTTCATTAATGGAATAATCTTAAGTAGCCAGATCTTGAGCTGTGCAGGCAAACATTTCTTTTACACCAATATAAGTCGGTGATGTGACCATAGTATCTCCATAATTCAGTAATTTGGCTTGTTGTACAGCTGAGTTAATATGTTAGATCTTTGGGGTTACTGTACTTTTCAGGTGACAGCACTTGACAAAGCAGTGGTCACTATAATTTATTATTTAATATTCTACTACATTTCAAATGACAAATGATTTTCCTTTTGAAATTTTTACAGTCAAAAACTCTTGTTTTACATCTATACATAATTATGGTTCAGTGATATTGTGAAATCTTAATTTGGTTCATTTTGCAAGTGACGGCACAAGTTTGCTAGATCTTGAAGCATATGTGTCATTCTGAGTGACCATTGTATTATTGTTCCACATTTAAATGACAAATGATTCTTGTTTCATAAATTGTACCATCCAAAACTCTTATGGTTTATACATATGGTTCAGTGATTCTGTGAGATCTTAATTTTGGTTCATTTTGGGAGTGACGGCACTTGCCAGATCTTGAAGCCTATGTATGTGTCGTTCTGGGTGACCACTGTATTATTGTTCCACATTTAAATGACAAGTGATTCTTCTTTCATAAATTGTACCATCCAAAGCTCTTATGGTTTATACATATGGTTCAGTGATATTGTGAGATCTTAATTTTGGCTCATTTTACGAGTGACAGCATATGCCAGATCTTGAAGCCTGTGTGTCATTCTGCGTGACCACCGTATTATTGTTCCACATTTAAATGACAAGTGATTCTTCTTTCATAAATTGTACCATCCAAAACTCTTATGGTTTATACATATGGTTCAGCGATATTGTGAGATCTTAATTTTGGTTCATTTTGCGAGTGAAGCTTATGTCTCATTCTGAGTGACCACCGTATTATTGTTCTACATTTAAATGACAAGTGATTCTTCCTTCATAAATTGTACCATCCAAAACTCTTATGGTTTACACACATGGTTCAGTGATATTGTGAGATCTTAATTTTGGTTCATTTTGTGAGTGACGGCGTATGCCAGATCTTGAGGCCTATGTGTCATTCTGAGTGACCACCGTATTATTGTTCCACATTTAAATGACAAGTGATTCTTCTTTCATAAATTGTACCATCCAAAACTCTTATGCTTTATAAATATGGTTCAGTGATATTGTGAGATCTTAATTTTGGCTCATTTTGCAAATGACGGCACTAGCCAGATCTTGAAGCATAAGTGTCATTCCAAGTGACCACTGTATTACGGTTCCACATTTTAAATGACAATACCTCATTATTTATACCTTTTGTACAGCTCAATGATGTTGAGGGATCTTTGTTAGTTCATTTTGCGAGTAAATGCTTTGGCTTTATCATGCTAAATAACCACAATTAATTAATTATTGTTCTAAGCAACATGTGGGTTGCCTTAATGTTACGTTTCTCAGGTTCTGACCAGTTTTACGGTTTATGTGTACAGTTGAGTCATGGCTGTGCTCTGTTAGAGCCTGGTGACCTGTGGGACACTATCAGTTCTGCTCTTGAATGACAGGAGAATTAATTTATTTCAGTTTTTATTTACACTTAAAATAGTCTTAATGAAACAAATGCAGATTCAACAGAAAGAGGCATTTCTGCTCTCTGCTTTAACACCTGTTCCAAAAACATATTATATATTTAATGAAAAAGTTAGTCAGAATAAAATGCAGGGAGAAATTTTTCTCACAAATATCCTCAAACTGTTCCTTTGATTAAGAGAGTGTTTTCAGTTTTTAGCATCGTGTCATTGTTCTGCAACCCAATCATTTACACTGAGTATGAGCAGTACATGCTTGTTTACCAACTGTGGGTTACTTGTTGGCTGCTAAATCATGGCTCTTCATTTTTCTTTCAGAAAAAAGTTAAAGGGCCAATATGCTCTGAGGGATTCAACTAGCATCAGTTAGTCAGACAAGGACAAGTACCTTGCATGTATGTCCATTGCATATATGTCATCAGAGGAGTCTTTGTCTGAAACAGCTGTATCAGAGTGGCATGAAGGCAATTCTTCAGGTTCAGATGAGCAGGGTTGTCATTAACAGCCGGGGGCAGGGGATTTTCCCTGGCTACTAAGACACTGGTGCCCGGCTACCTTTATTGGAAAATAGAAGAAAAATAGAACCAAAAGAAATCCCTAGCCATTTGATTCCCCGCCTACTTGATGTATTTACCCGGCAACTTGAAATCTTAGTGACAACCCTGGATGAGGACCTCCCAAACAGGAAAAATCTCTGTGTAAGGCCACTTTCCTGGCAGAGCATTGAGGTTAATGGTTTAATGGCCCAGTTGGACTGCAAAGTTGCATGGTGTCAAAGCCAATGAAGTGAAAATAATGGTAATAGAGCACACAGTGAGACCAGCATCAAACCAAGGAGCACCAGATGATGCTCCTGAGTTTGCTCTGGCACCCACCACTTACAATAGAAAAAGGAGCTTGATCATAAGCATAACACAGATAATTTTTTGAAGAACATTCAGAAAAGAAGAAGACATTTTAGATAAAAATGTACAAGTAATAATAACACTCAAGTTGAAGTTGACATGCATCATGATTCAGTTCCTTTTCAGTTAAGTTCCTAGAACCATATTTACTCAGTGGCCAACTGCACAATTTTTGAGTTTTGATGAAGACCTACAATGTAGTAAGTGAATATCCTTTGACACCCATGGGAAGGAGCCACGTTAAAACTAGGTAAACTACCAAATCTCAAAGTGATTTGTCACAATCCAATGAAGATCTTGCCTGTGTTGCAGACACTCTAAACCTTCTGTATAGGGCATGCCGTCTGAGAATTAGTGCACAATATCATGTTTGAATCCCACAGGGTCACAAAGACATGCATGTATGTCAGCGTTTTGTGATTGGCTAGGTTCTTACGCTATTTGTGATTAGTCCGATTTGAAATAAAGTGTTGACACAAAGTCACATAATCTCAATGACCTTTGTATGGTATGGTGGAGCCACAAACTTTCCCTTACCAGACAAATGTCTGCAAAATTTGCCATCTTTGCAGAGCTGTCCTTGTTAGTTTGCACCGAATCACTCTGTAACTTGGCAATTTTACTGAATTTTAAAAACCTTCCATCTAGTAGCCTGTAAATGCAGCTGTATTTTCAGTCATCGTGTCCATTCACCCAACGTATGTAATTGGAGATACATCTGCATCCACTTTCCGCAGTGGTGACAGATCCTAGGGCTACCCTAAGCACTGCCTTAAAAAGTGCCACTCCGAGGACTAAATCTAGCCAATACACCCCATAGTAGAGTAATTACTGGACTCCAAATGCCATGATCCTATTTTGTTCTTGGCATATTTTATGAAAAAAGAGTGCAGTTATGTTTTATGCAAAAAAAAATACAGTGTGTGATAACAGTTTTTTGATAAGCATGGCTTAAATTTTAATCACCTGCATGCCAATAACAATAATAACGATGATGAATTAAAGAAGTTCCACAGAGCTTTCATAGTGTATAGATTGTGTTTAGATATTTAATCAGTCCAATACTGCAAGCAAAACAGCTGATCATGTGAATCAGAAAAAAATTGCTCAAATTTTTAGCAATAATTTGATTTTAGTACAAAAAATAAATGTCATAAATTATTTATGGTCATATAATAATACAAGAATTTCACCAAATCATATTATTTACAGTGATATAATAATAATAATAATAATAATAATAATAATACAAGTGGATAGCAGATTTGCTTTCATAACTTGAAAGGCTTTTGGCTACCTATAGGATGAGAGTAAAATTGGGGTGTCATTTCATGCTAGTTTTGGAAGTTTAGCAGTAAATGAAGCACCTGTAAAATAAAATACATGTACATGCTAAAAAGGTGACAAAATTAACCTTATAAGTGTTTACTGCTGGGTAAAAATATATCAAAGTCGTACCCAAATCATAGAAATGCACAGAGCTTTCGCATAGTAACTCATTTTATTTACAAGACATATTTTTATATAACTGATTTGGTTAAAAATGAATCATACAGATGTATCTCCCCTTGGGGTAAGTGAATAGCACTAGGTACACTATATAATATTATTCACTGCCTATTTTGGATAGTGGATAATATTTATCAGATGAAAACAAGTTCTTATAAATAATAATTAGAGGAATATCGCTTATCATAATAATTTGAGGCTAATTTTACTTCCTGTGGTTGATGTTCTGTCCATTAGTAATGATGTCACATCTACATTGGGAGTGATGTGTACGTGTTGTCATCGTACAACCATTTGCCAATAGTATCAATTGAATCTAGAAAGAGTATATTTGAAGTATACCACTCAAATGGAGTTACGTTTTACCTGTACCAACCTTAGATAATTATGAACCAGCTAGTGTTGACTTGCACTTTCAAACCCAATGTACATTCTTATACACTTATGAATTTCGATAGTTTCACATTGTATGTGCTATTTATTTAAAGGCATATATTTTGTGGTACATGCAGTGCCCTGCAGAGGCCAATGGAACTTTCTTTTAATTTATCTTGCTTTTTATTGTACAGTGTATATTAAAGATAATAAAGTCATTTTATTCTTGAAATTTTGGTTGGTGTCTAAATTGTTTGTCAGTCATTTATGGTACCAAATAAAAAAATAAGAAACATGTGGATAATGATGTTTTGATCAAATTTGCTATCTTGAGTGAAAGTGTAAAAAAGTGATATTTTAATCAACTTTGTTTACCTTACTTAAAGTATGGAAAACTGCTATCATGGCAATATTTGCCATCCTGAGCAAAGATACAGAAGAACTGATATTTGATCAACTTTGCTACAATGGGGAAAAGTATGGGAAACTACTGTTTTGATCATATCTGCCATCCTGAGCAAAATTGAGAATAAAGTGGTATTTGGCCAAATTTGCTACCCTGAGCAAAACAGTGGCAAACGCCTATTTTGATCATATTTGCCACACTGAGCAAAGATACGGAAGAAGTGATAATTTGACCTCATTTACTACACTGGGCGATACACAAATAAAGTGAATTTTTGCTCAGATTTACTATCCTGGGCAAAACAGTTGAAAAATGAGTTTTGGTCACTTTTGCTACATTGAGCAAAAATGTGGCAAATTACTACTTTGACCGAATTTGCTATAGAGAGCAAAAGCATTCAAAAATTCATCTTCGATCGCTTTTGCCCATTTGGGCAGAAACCTGACAAATGTCAGTTTTGCTATCAAGTTTGACACCCCTGTAAATGCCTTGATAAAGTAAAGGTTATCCTTGTTTTTACACACGGGGCATATTTGAGGCAAATTCGGCATTTACCACCTTTGCCACTAATGCAAAATTATGGCAAAGTTGGTCCTATGTCATGTGGCAAAATTGAGCAAAATTAAGCAAATGTGGCATTTGCAGATGATTTGCTCCAAATTTGCTATAGAGGTAAATCCATTTATAATATCTGGGCTATGACCTGCCTTTTTGTTGAATGGTCGAGTTTTTTTCTCCTACTGTTGCAGTGTCTGTTTAGATGATCAAGTCCTGTGACCCTTTTTTCCAAAAAATAGGAAATGGATAGCGATAGTTGTCCGTCTTAGGAAGATGTCCCCCTTTTGGAGAATCAACTAAAAGGAGCTAAATTAAAGAAAGGCAGGGGAGAACCAGTTTAACTATAGAGAGTTGACCGTCTTAGATAGTTTTCTGTTGTGCTTTAGGTTCTACTCCAGATGCTTCTACTTCCACGCTTCACGGAAATGAATATTTTCGGAAATTTTCAGCCGCCGCTAATTTCCAGTTCGAATATTCGAGTCTTTTATTTTCTTCTTTCTAGAATACAGGCATGTGCATAACCCTTCTCACTAAGTTTGTCCAAATATGACTAGCATCTTCAACAGAAATTAAGACCGAAAATTCACCTTCATTAATGATTAGCGTCAACAAGTGAAACAAAAAACTTACTCTTTAATCGCATCCTCAAAAGTCATTGTTTTTACAATTACAGTTTCTCGATCAGAGCTTTGAGGATGGGTATGTATGTATCTATCTGAGCTTTCTTGGCTTCAACTGCTTTGGAATAAAGCTCTACCTTTCCCTTTAGATCATCGAGTGGGCATCCCGTGTAAAGAGACAAAATTCCTGTCGTATGGAAATCTTGAACATCCATTAAATATTGCTCTATCGGTGGAGGTGCGCTTTTAGATGGAGACGTCGTTGGAGGACGGGGCACAAAGAACTCACTGTGAAGCTGGTAAGCCGTAGCAAGAACATTGAAGCTGCTAGTCGCCATGTCATCAAATGCTGAAGCTGAGCGAAGTTTATACGTTGTAACTCTGTTGTTGATCAGAAGGTGTATCTTTGGTCGCCTGACGTCGTATTCTTGGGCTTTGTGACTAAACATTCTCTTTTTACATTCTTGGAATTGGGTTGGTATGTTGTACAGGTCGATTCCGTACACTAAATCAAGCATGGCTATGATGGCTTCTCTTGAAAAATCATCTGCGTTTATTGGAATAATCAACTTCTCTGCGGCAACGAGGGCCATTTCCGTATAGATAGAAAACGATGGGTTGGTGTCGATGAAAACTACCCATTCTTCCTCATTTTGTGTTATCCCTTGCATATTTTCGTAACCTTCCAAGAAATATCGTACGCAAGATGTGATAAAGACCCAGGGATTGTGATTTAGAACAGGATCTTCCCTTCTCTTGTGGTCCATATTCCGGCCAATTAATTCAAGTTGCATGTCGCCACACAACAGTTCAATATTCGGTGGCATTCGGCTGTTGAATTTGCTCACATTGGTCAGGAACGCCCGCGGATCTGTAGTTGTCTGTGGAGTACTAAATGTTTGGAGGTAAAAGCTGATAGTTTTCTCTTGTGTAAAACATTCAGTCAGACTACTGCTTGTTCCTGTAAGTTTCTTGTCTTGAGGCGTCAGCAAAGACATCGACACGTTTGCTTGTGGACAAAGATCTAGAACTAAAACTTTCTGATTAGGAAAGTGTTTTGCGTACTGTGTGGCCATGTGGAAAGTTAGTGTCGTCTTTCCAACACCTCCTTTGTTATTCCAAATCACGTAAGAGTTTAGAAGTGGCATCTCTACCTCTTCGAAAGTCACACTTCAAGTAAAGTAGGACTGAAGTCGCCTAACAAACACGCAAACACTTCTAGCCTGCGTCACAGATATCTATGAACCACAAGAACCACAAGAACATATGTCGGCGTTTTTGATTGGCTAGTTTCTTACGCAGTTTGTGATTAGCCCGATTTAAACTAAGTGTTGACAGGCCAAACATGACTCATAGCTCGTGCATGATAGTGTGAAACGTGACCCTAGAACCCAGAGGGCAGTAGTGCAGTACCGCCTTATATGACTTAAACCGGGATGTGCCGCTGGACAAGGCACGGGCAAACCACCCTCTGGTAGTGGGGCGGTTGTTGATTGAAATCCGAGCATCGATAATTTGTTCTTTTTCCAACTCACAGTCAGTTTGAACGTCCAAATCGATCGCACTGTAAAACACGCCTGCATGTTTTGCAGGCTAGAAGAAATACAAGCAAACGAAGAATACGGTGGCTATAATTCGTTCCAAAATGCAGATTTTAACGCAAATGTTTTAATATAAGTTTGAAGAAAATGTTAACTGAGTCATGTGATGTCATGTTTATTTCGCCATCCCGTGCTGTTTTAAACGCTATTTTGCGAGATGAATATTTGAAATAGTGCTCATTTAATTAATTCATTCCCTGAAAACTATAAAAATAGACTTTACTCACGATATGCCCGCCATTCTTGCGCGCGCTTAAGGAATGATGGGACAAAAGGGATGTCACGTGGCTTCTCAGAAGGGAAACAAGTGATAAATTTTTCCGATACAAGAATTCGCGGTCGAGTTTGTTTATTCTTGACAACATAAAATGAACAACTTTTTATATCAAAGACGATAATGACTAGTTATGGGTGGAAGTGATCATTGTTACTTTTTTTAATTCAGCAGCGATCGTACATGTATGTCCTCACAGCAAGCAATAATGAAGTTAATTTTGTCTAAACTCAAACCGTACTTTATGCATGACTATTAAAAAAAATCATCGTTTCATTTTGAGAGAATAAACAAAGTCGAACGCGATTTCTCGCATTGGTAAATTTTATCTTTTGTTATCCCGCTGAAATACCACGTGACATTGCTTTTATCCTATCATTCCTAAAATGCGAGCAAAGATGGCGGGTATCGTGAATAAGGTCTATTCGAGAAAAAAAAGAAATCAGCACACGGACGCCTTCTTGGGTAACCGAGCTAGCCAGTTATGCGCATGCGCTGGGTCCTGTGGGAACGTTCCAGCTTCCAGCTCGTCACTTTCTGTGTTTGAAAGGAAGCACCAACAAAGAGTTATTGGTTGTTTACCATTTACGAACATTTTCAGGAAAATCCGGTTGGAAAGTAAATGAAACACGCCTTTTTGCGTCGTTCCAGCGCAAAATTTACGGGAGCAACGGAACACCTGAAAAGGTAGTACTGTTTTTCCGGACGGAATACCAATCGGAAATTCGTGTTCCATTTCTTCAAAGTCATCTTTGACACCGGTTTCAGGCCTTCGCCGTCGTTTTTCGGTAAATGGAACTGATTTGTATTGGATTTGTATTCATCTTAAAAGAATACGGTACCGCTTCGCGTTTTATTCACAACCATTTCGTTGGATGACAGGTGATATTTCTTGAATTTGCTCAAATAGTGTTTTTTTTTCCTGTCTCTGTCGTTGTCTTTTCTCTCTCACTTTGCCTTCACTGTGCATGTAGGTGGTAAGGTAGGTTTTACCATCCATTTGACTTTTTTGACTCAATTAGTAGTAAGTACAATACTGTGTTTTCGTTCTCTAAGCAGAAGGTGGTCGGTTTCATGCATGCATGGCTTATTAAAGACAAAGGTTAATAGCTGCCGTTCCTACTTCAATTTCGCAGCTTTTATAGCGCCAGCTTTTTTCTCTGTGGGTGTGCGCCAAAGGCAATTTTTTAAAACATCTCAGCAGGCCGGCTACGAAGAAAAGTCTGTCATAAAACGCGGTCAAGACGATTATGTTGTATTTCCATCATATGGTGATTATAAAAAATTATTTTTAGTATAAATGTTCTGCCTGTCTGCTCTTTTTGAATGAATTAAAATGCGGTTTTGTTTGAAAACTGGCTTAACACCGTTTTAATTATTCAGTGCTTTTCAGGGCGTTCTAGAACAAGAACGAAACCATCGTTACGAAATAATAATGAACAATTGAGGCTTTCTTACTTCCGCCATTGTGGATATAATTTGTGAACACGGTTTTGATACTCCTTCATAACTAAGGTTGTTTGTATAATCTGGGCTATGACCTGCCTTTTTGTTGAATAGTCGAGTTTTTTTCTCCTACTGTTGCAGTGTCTGTTTAGATGATCAATTCCTGTGACCCTTTTTACCAAAAAACAGGAAGTGGATGGCGATAGTTGTCCGTCTTAGAGAGATGTCGGCCTTTTAGAGAGTCAACTAAAAGGAGCTAAACTAAAGAAAGGCAGGGGAGAACCAGTTTAACTATAGAGAGTTGTACTCCAGATGCTTCTACTTCCACGCTTCACGGGAATGAACATGTTGACTTCGGGGGTAGTTTTTCAGCCGCCACTAATTTCCAGTTCGAATATTCGTGTCTTCTATTTTCTTCTATCTAGAATACATGCATGTGCATAACCACTCTCATTAAGTTTGTCCAAATGTGACGAGCATCTTCGACAGAAATTAAGACTGAAAATTCACCTTCATTAATGATTAGCGTCAACAAGTGAAACAAAAAACTTACTCTTTAATCGCATCCTCAAAAGTCATTGTTTTTACAATTACAGTTTCTCGATCAGAGCTTTGAGGATGGGTATGTATGTATTTATCTGATCTTTCTTGGCTTCAACTACTTTGGAAAAGAGCTCTACCTTTCCCTTTAGATCATCGAGTGGGCATCCCGTGTAAAGAGACAAAATGCTGTTGTATGGAAATCTTGAACATCCATGAAATAATGATTTATCGCTGGAGGTGGGTTTTTAGATGGAGACGTCGTTGGAGGACGGGGAACAAAGAACTCACTGTGAAGCTGGTAAGCCGTAGCAAGAACATTGAAGCTGCTAGTCGCCATGTCATCAAATGCTGAAGCTGAGCGAAGTTTATACGTTGTAACTCTGTTGTTGATCAGAAGGTGTATCTTTGGTCGCCTGACGTCGTATTCTTGGGCTTTGTGACTAAACATTCTCTTTTTACATTCTTGGAATTGGGTTGGTATGTTGTACAGGTCGATTCCGTACACTAAATCAAGCATGGCTATGATGGCTTCTCTTGAAAAATCATCTGCGTTTATTGGAATAATCAACGTCTCTGCGGCAACGAGGGCCATTTCCGTATAGATAGAAAACGATGGGTTTGTGTCGATGAAAACTACCCATTCTTCCTCATTTTGTGTCATCCCTTGCATATTTTCATTACCCTCCAAGAAATATCGTACGCAAGACGTGATAAAGACCCAGGGATTGTGATCTAGTGCAGGATCTTGCCTTCTTTTGTGGTCCATATTCCAGCCGGCCGATTAATTCAAGTTGCATGTCGCTACACAACAGTTAAATATTCATTGGCATTCGGCTATTGAATTTGCTCTCATTGGTCAGGAACGCCCGCGGATCTGTGGTTGTCTGTGGAGTGCTAAATATTTGGAGGAAAAAGCTGATAGTCTTCTCTTGTGTAAAACATTCAGTTAGACTACTGCTTGTTCCTCTAAGTTTCTTGTCTTGAGGGGTTGTTATTGCAAATCACGTAAGAGTTTACAAGTGGCATCTCTACCTCTTCGGAAGTCACACTTCAAGTAAAGTAGGACTGAAGTCGCCTAACAAACACACAAACACTTCTAGCGTGCGTCACAGATATCTATAAACCTCGTGTTCGGCGAATCCCGCAAAGTCACAAGGACATATGTCGGCGTTTTTGATTGGCTAGTTTCTTACGCAGTTTGTGATTAGTCCGATTTAAACTAAGTGTTGACAGGCCAAACATGACTCATAGCTCGTGCATGGTAGTGTGAAACGTGACCCTAGAGCCCAGGGTGCAGTACCCCTTACATGACTTAAACCGAGATGTGCCGCTGGACAAGGCACAAGCAAACCACCCTCTGGTAGTGGGGCCGTTGCTGATTGAAATCTTTTCCAACTCTCGGTCAGTTTGAACGTCCAAATCGATCGCACTGCAAAACACGCCTGCATGCTTTGCAGGCTAGAAGAAATACAAGCTAAAAAATAAAGTCGACGGCGATTTCTCGCATTGGCACTGTTTTATCTTTTGTTTGCCCCTGAAATACCACGTAACAATGCTTTTATCCCATCAGTCCTAAGGCGCGTGAAAAGATGGCGGGTATCGTGAGTAAGGTCTATTCGAGAAAAAAAAAAATCAGCACACGGACGCCTTCTTGGGTAACCGAGCTCTGAGCCAGTTATGCGCATGCGCTGAGTCCTGTGGGAACGTTCCAGCTTCCAGCTCGTCACTTTCTGTGTTTGAAAGGAAGTACTAACAAAGAGTTATTGGTTGTTTACCATTTACGAACATTTTCAGGAAAATCCGGTTGGAAAGTAAATGAAACACGACTTTTGCGTCGTTCCAGCGCAAAATTTACGGGAGCAACGGAACACCTGAAAAGATAGTCCTGTTTTTCCGGACGGAATACCAATCGGAAATTCGTGTTCCATTTCTTCAAAGTCATCTTTGACACCGGTTTCAGGCCTTCGCCGTCGTTTTTCGGTAAATGGAACTGATTTGTATTGGATTTGTATTCATCTTAAAAGAATGCGGTACCGCTTCGCGTTTTATTCACAACCATTTCGTTGGATGACAGGTGATATTTCTTGAATTTGCTCAAATAGTGTTTTTTCTCTGTCTCTGTCTTTGTCTTTTCTCTTTCACTTTGCCTTCACTGTGCATGTAGGTGGTAAGGTAGGTTTTACAATCCATTTGACCTTTTTGACTCAATTAGGAGTAAGTACAATACTGTGTTTACGTTCTCTAAGAAGGTGGTCGGTTTCATGCATGCATGGCTTATTAGAGACAAAGGTTAATAGCTGCCGTTCCTACTGCAATTTCGCATCTTTTATAGCGCCAGCTTTTTTCTCTGTGGGTGTGCGCCAAAGGCAATTTTTTAAACAATCTCAACAAGCCGGCTTCGAAGAAAAGTCTGTCATAAAACGCGGTCAAGACAATTATATTGTATTTCCATCATATGGTGATTATAAAAAATTATTTTTAGTATAAATGTTCTGCCTGTCTGCTCTATTTGAATGAATTAAAATGCGGTTTTGTTTGAAAACTGGCTTAACACCGTTTTAATTATTCAGTGCTTTTCAGTGCGTTCTAGAACAAGAACGAAACCATCATTACGAAATAATAATGGACAATCAAGGCATTCTTACGAATAATTTTTGCAATTCCGCCAGTGTGGATATAATTTGTGAACACGGTTTTGATGCTCCTTCATAACTAAGGTTGTTTTTAAGTGGACGAAAAAACGGATTTGCCTAAGTTTGCTAGTTGAGCAAATCTATTGTAAATTTAGGGTACTAATGTTGCTACTTATTTGTTCTTGCTGCAAATTTTGTTCGAAAGTGAAAGTTTACTTTTCTGCAAGGGTGGCGTAAATGTGAAGTAAATATCAAGTTTACAGATATTTTGTTTCACTTTTGCTCCCCATAGTAAATTTGGTGTTTAGATTCAAATTTGCCGCCATTTTGCTCTCTGTGTAAAAATCGAACGTCAAAAATGAATGTTTGCTTGATATTTTCTGGCATAGCAAAGTTACTGTGTAAATTTATGGTTACTAGAGGCGTAAATTTAAGCAAAATATGATCAAAGAACTATCTTTACGACCACTTTAACCAACGTTTGCACATTTACCAAACTTCACAGTGTTATTTCACGCAAGTTTTGATTTTCCATTGCCCCGTTTCAATCACCACATTCTTCTCAAAGTTTATCATATTACTTGCTGCAGCTGGTTATTTCGGGCAAGGCCATCCCCCTTTTTTTTTTTTTTAGCGTCGAATGCGTTTCCTGATATTGGGTCGGTGGCTGGGAAAAAAAAAAAAATATCACAAGAAGTCTCGGAATAGGAGGCACTGACGTAAAACGTTACCATTTACAATTTGGGTGAACAAAATGCTCAATATGTGAAAGGTTTGAACCCAGGAGTCATTTCAATAGTAGATTGCAGAGTTTCATCGTCCGGGTGAATGTAGTCCTGAATGCACTCCGTCGCAAGATCAGCCGCCATGTTTGTTGTTTCCCAGGCTTCCACGTGACTTTGGCACATGCGGGATTTGATTTACATTGTCACGTGCGGCTTTTGAACCAATAGAATAGTGTAAAATAAACTTTCGTTGAACATTTCAAATTCACGCGGACTTCACAAGCGATACAGCGTTGCAAAACGAGTAGTTTTGTAATTTTCGGATAATAGAAAGCCTGTCTTTCTATTCAGCTGTTCTATTACGATTTATACCTTTGTTATTTTCGAGAGACAGTGATCAGTTGCGATATTCTTCACATAAAGCCTGTTTCCAAGTCATCAACTCAGCTGGATTGCAGAAAGGTATGTTCTTCTTGATATCGTGGTTCGTTTACTTACTTTGGTTTTCTAATAACTTTGCTTAAAACCTCAAAGATAAATCGTAAAATTTAAGATGCATGCACAGATATGCCATTGATTGATTCCTTTTTGTTTACTGCAGAAATAACTGTACTCTTTGTTGCCCATCGTCTTCATTAATGGAATAATCTTAAGTAGCCAGATCTTGAGCTGTGCAGGCAAACATTTCTTTTACACCAATATAAGTCGGTGATGTGACCATAGTATCTCCATAATTCAGTAATTTGGCTTGTTGTACAGCTGAGTTAATATGTTAGATCTTTGGGGTTACTGTACTTTTCAGGTGACAGCACTTGACAAAGCAGTGGTCACTATAATTTATTATTTAATATTCTACTACATTTCAAATGACAAATGATTTTCCTTTTGAAATTTTTACAGTCAAAAACTCTTGTTTTACATCTATACATAATTATGGTTCAGTGATATTGTGAAATCTTAATTTGGTTCATTTTGCAAGTGACGGCACAAGTTTGCTAGATCTTGAAGCATATGTGTCATTCTGAGTGACCATTGTATTATTGTTCCACATTTAAATGACAAATGATTCTTGTTTCATAAATTGTACCATCCAAAACTCTTATGGTTTATACATATGGTTCAGTGATTCTGTGAGATCTTAATTTTGGTTCATTTTGGGAGTGACGGCACTTGCCAGATCTTGAAGCCTATGTATGTGTCGTTCTGGGTGACCACTGTATTATTGTTCCACATTTAAATGACAAGTGATTCTTCTTTCATAAATTGTACCATCCAAAGCTCTTATGGTTTATACATATGGTTCAGTGATATTGTGAGATCTTAATTTTGGCTCATTTTACGAGTGACAGCATATGCCAGATCTTGAAGCCTGTGTGTCATTCTGCGTGACCACCGTATTATTGTTCCACATTTAAATGACAAGTGATTCTTCTTTCATAAATTGTACCATCCAAAACTCTTATGGTTTATACATATGGTTCAGCGATATTGTGAGATCTTAATTTTGGTTCATTTTGCGAGTGAAGCTTATGTCTCATTCTGAGTGACCACCGTATTATTGTTCTACATTTAAATGACAAGTGATTCTTCCTTCATAAATTGTACCATCCAAAACTCTTATGGTTTACACACATGGTTCAGTGATATTGTGAGATCTTAATTTTGGTTCATTTTGTGAGTGACGGCGTATGCCAGATCTTGAGGCCTATGTGTCATTCTGAGTGACCACCGTATTATTGTTCCACATTTAAATGACAAGTGATTCTTCTTTCATAAATTGTACCATCCAAAACTCTTATGCTTTATAAATATGGTTCAGTGATATTGTGAGATCTTAATTTTGGCTCATTTTGCAAATGACGGCACTAGCCAGATCTTGAAGCATAAGTGTCATTCCAAGTGACCACTGTATTACGGTTCCACATTTTAAATGACAATACCTCATTATTTATACCTTTTGTACAGCTCAATGATGTTGAGGGATCTTTGTTAGTTCATTTTGCGAGTAAATGCTTTGGCTTTATCATGCTAAATAACCACAATTAATTAATTATTGTTCTAAGCAACATGTGGGTTGCCTTAATGTTACGTTTCTCAGGTTCTGACCAGTTTTACGGTTTATGTGTACAGTTGAGTCATGGCTGTGCTCTGTTAGAGCCTGGTGACCTGTGGGACACTATCAGTTCTGCTCTTGAATGACAGGAGAATTAATTTATTTCAGTTTTTATTTACACTTAAAATAGTCTTAATGAAACAAATGCAGATTCAACAGAAAGAGGCATTTCTGCTCTCTGCTTTAACACCTGTTCCAAAAAACATATTATATATTTAATGAAAAAGTTAGTCAGAATAAAATGCAGGGAGAAATTTTTCTCACAAATATCCTCAAACTGTTCCTTTGATTAAGAGAGTGTTTTCAGTTTTTAGCATCGTGTCATTGTTCTGCAACCCAATCATTTACACTGAGTATGAGCAGTACATGCTTGTTTACCAACTGTGGGTTACTTGTTGGCTGCTAAATCATGGCTCTTCATTTTTCTTTCAGAAAAAAGTTAAAGGGCCAATATGCTCTGAGGGATTCAACTAGCATCAGTTAGTCAGACAAGGACAAGTACCTTGCATGTATGTCCATTGCATATATGTCATCAGAGGAGTCTTTGTCTGAAACAGCTGTATCAGAGTGGCATGAAGGCAATTCTTCAGGTTCAGATGAGCAGGGTTGTCATTAACAGCCGGGGGCAGGGGATTTTCCCTGGCTACTAAGACACTGGTGCCCGGCTACTTTTATTGGAAAATAGAAGAAAAATAGAACCAAAAGAAATCCCTAGCCATTTGATTCCCCGCCTACTTGATGTATTTACCCGGCAACTTGAAATCTTAGTGACAACCCTGGATGAGGACCTCCCAAACAGGAAAAATCTCTGTGTAAGGCCACTTTCCTGGCAGAGCATTGAGGTTAATGGTTTAATGGCCCAGTTGGACTGCAAAGTTGCATGGTGTCAAAGCCAATGAAGTGAAAATAATGGTAATAGAGCACACAGTGAGACCAGCATCAAACCAAGGAGCACCAGATGATGCTCCTGAGTTTGCTCTGGCACCCACCACTTACAATAGAAAAAGGAGCTTGATCATAAGCATAACACAGATAATTTTTTGAAGAACATTCAGAAAAGAAGAAGACATTTTAGATAAAAATGTACAAGTAATAATAACACTCAAGTTGAAGTTGACATGCATCATGATTCAGTTCCTTTTCAGTTAAGTTCCTAGAACCATATTTACTCAGTGGCCAACTGCACAATTTTTTGAGTTTTGATGAAGACCTACAATGTAGTAAGTGAATATCCTTTGACACCCATGGGAAGGAGCCACGTTAAAACTAGGTAAACTACCAAATCTCAAAGTGATTTGTCACAATCCAATGAAGATCTTGCCTGTGTTGCAGACACTCTAAACCTTCTGTATAGGGCATGCCGTCTGAGAATTAGTGCACAATATCATGTTTGAATCCCACAGGGTCACAAAGACATGCATGTATGTCAGCGTTTTGTGATTGGCTAGGTTCTTACGCTATTTGTGATTAGTCCGATTTGAAATAAAGTGTTGACACAAAGTCACATAATCTCAATGACCTTTGTATGGTATGGTGGAGCCACAAACTTTCCCTTACCAGACAAATGTCTGCAAAATTTGCCATCTTTGCAGAGCTGTCCTTGTTAGTTTGCACCGAATCACTCTGTAACTTGGCAATTTTACTGAATTTTAAAAACCTTCCATCTAGTAGCCTGTAAATGCAGCTGTATTTTCAGTCATCGTGTCCATTCACCCAACGTATGTAATTGGAGATACATCTGCATCCACTTTCCGCAGTGGTGACAGATCCTAGGGCTACCCTAAGCACTGCCTTAAAAAGTGCCACCCGAGGACTAAATCTAGCCAATACACCCCATAGTAGAGTAATTACTGGACTCCAAATGCCATGATCCTATTTTGTTCTTGGCATATTTTATGAAAAAAAAGTGCAGTTATGTTTTATGCAAAAAAAAAAAATACAGTGTGTGATAACAGTTTTTTGATAAGCATGGCTTAAATTTTAATCACCTGCATGCCAATAACAATAATAACGATGATGAATTAAAGAAGTTCCACAGAGCTTTCATAGTGTATAGATTGTGTTTAGATATTTAATCAGTCCAATACTGCAAGCAAAACAGCTGATCATGTGAATCAGAAAAAAATTGCTCAAATTTTTAGCAATAATTTGATTTTAGTACAAAAAATAAATGTCATAAATTATTTATGGTCATATAATAATACAAGAATTTCACCAAATCATATTATTTACAGTGATATAATAATAATAATAATAATAATAATAATAATACAAGTGGATAGCAGATTTGCTTTCATAACTTGAAAGGCTTTTGGCTACCTATAGGATGAGAGTAAAATTGGGGTGTCATTTCATGCTAGTTTTGGAAGTTTAGCAGTAAATGAAGCACCTGTAAAATAAAATACATGTACATGCTAAAAAGGTGACAAAATTAACCTTATAAGTGTTTACTGCTGGGTAAAAATATATCAAAGTCGTACCCAAATCATAGAAATGCACAGAGCTTTCGCATAGTAACTCATTTTATTTACAAGACATATTTTTATATAACTGATTTGGTTAAAAATGAATCATACAGATGTATCTCCCCTTGGGGTAAGTGAATAGCACTAGGTACACTATATAATATTATTCACTGCCTATTTTGGATAGTGGATAATATTTATCAGATGAAAACAAGTTCTTATAAATAATAATTAGAGGAATATCGCTTATCATAATAATTTGAGGCTAATTTTACTTCCTGTGGTTGATGTTCTGTCCATTAGTAATGATGTCACATCTACATTGGGAGTGATGTGTACGTGTTGTCATCGTACAACCATTTGCCAATAGTATCAATTGAATCTAGAAAGAGTATATTTGAAGTATACCACTCAAATGGAGTTACGTTTTACCTGTACCAACCTTAGATAATTATGAACCAGCTAGTGTTGACTTGCACTTTCAAACCCAATGTACATTCTTATACACTTATGAATTTCGATAGTTTCACATTGTATGTGCTATTTATTTAAAGGCATATATTTTGTGGTACATGCAGTGCCCTGCAGAGGCCAATGGAACTTTCTTTTAATTTATCTTGCTTTTTATTGTACAGTGTATATTAAAGATAATAAAGTCATTTTATTCTTGAAATTTTGGTTGGTGTCTAAATTGTTTGTCAGTCATTTATGGTACCAAATAAAAATAAGAAACATGTGGATAATGATGTTTTGATCAAATTTGCTATCTTGAGTGAAAGTGTAAAAAGTGATATTTTAATCAACTTTGTTTACCTTACTTAAAGTATGGAAAACTGCTATCATGGCAATATTTGCCATCCTGAGCAAAGATACAGAAGAACTGATATTTGATCAACTTTGCTACAATGGGGAAAAGTATGGGAAACTACTGTTTTGATCATATCTGCCATCCTGAGCAAAATTGAGAATAAAGTGGTATTTGGCCAAATTTGCTACCCTGAGCAAAACAGTGGCAAACGCCTATTTTGATCATATTTGCCACACTGAGCAAAGATACGGAAGAAGTGATAATTTGACCTCATTTACTACACTGGGCGATACACAAATAAAGTGAATTTTTGCTCAGATTTACTATCCTGGGCAAAACAGTTGAAAAATGAGTTTTGGTCACTTTTGCTACATTGAGCAAAAATGTGGCAAATTACTACTTTGACCGAATTTGCTATAGAGAGCAAAAGCATTCAAAAATTCATCTTCGATCGCTTTTGCCCATTTGGGCAGAAACCTGACAAATGTCAGTTTTGCTATCAAGTTTGACACCCCTGTAAATGCCTTGATAAAGTAAAGGTTATCCTTGTTTTTACACACGGGGCATATTTGAGGCAAATTCGGCATTTACCACCTTTGCCACTAATGCAAAATTATGGCAAAGTTGGTCCTATGTCA
>CALNXK010000085.1:1840000-1862500 GCA_942486035.1 Porites lobata
GGGGTGGTAAGGATGATCAAATGTTTATCAGCAAACCGGATTGTTTGTATAGCAAATGTTATCAAACTTTTAGCATTAAACATGTTTACTCACGGAGCTAATGTTAGAAAATCCACAACTTTGACCAAATTTTCTAGGGGTCGCAAATGTGATCAAACTCTAAATTTGAGAAAGTTTGCTTGGAGCGGCAAATATGGTCAAAATCCAAGTTTTAAACAAGTTTGCTCGGGCAGCACATCTGATCAAACTCATATTTTTGTACAGTTTTTTCTCAGGTAGCAATATATAATCAAAAGTCCAACTTTGCTTGGGCCAGCAAACGTCGTCAAATCTCCTAATATTGAACATGTTTGCTCGGGTAGCAAATATAGTCAAAGTTGGAACATTGCTCGGGTTAGCAAATGTTTTTAAACTCTTAAATTAGAGCATGGTTTGCTCAGGTAGCAAATAATATTCAACGCCCAAGATTTGAATATCTTTCATTGGGTTCTAGTAAATGTGGTCAAAATCCAAGTTTTAAACAAGTTTGCTCGGGCAGCACATCTGATCAAACTCATATTTTTGTACATTTTTTTGCTCAGGTAGCAAATATAATCAAAAGTCCAACTTTGCTTCGGCCAGCAAACGTCGTCAAATCTTCTAATATTGAACATGTTTGCTCAGGTAGCAAATGTAGTTAAAGCAGGAACTTTGCTCGGGTTAGCAAATGTTTTTAAACTCTTAAATTAGAGCATGGTTTGCTCAGGTAGCAAATAATATTCAACGCCCAAGGTTTGAATACCTTTCATTGGGTTCTAGTAAATGGACAAATAATTTCATTATATAGTCTGAGTTCTTAACAAGTATATGCCTTCAAACTTTGAGGGGAATATCACTAGTAGTGACCAAGCATTAAATTCTGTTCAAATGATTTAATCCATAAACCAAAGTTAGCTCAGATATCTCTTAATTTTCTGAAAGCAGAACAAATTTCAAACTATGTATGTTAATATATATATTTATATAAGTATGTATCAGATCAATACTAACTAATATTAGATAAATATAATAAAAGTGCTCCTAATCTAAGATATTCTAAAAACTTGTTTTCAGAGTTGTGCCATCATTTCCTTTTTCCAAACAATAGTTATTTATTCAATCTACTTGGAACACTAAAAAAGGCGTTTTACTTAGTACAAAATAACATAACTATCACTTTTTAAAGAAACAAAATTTATAATTCTGGTGGCATTTTAACCTTGGACTCTATAAAAGGGCTTGTAATTACCATGGCGGATCCAGATAAGGGAAGGAGGGAGGTCATCCAGACCCTGGAATAAAAGGGCGGGGGGCGTCTTCCAAAATATTTTTTTCGGCCCATCGGGTCTCAGTTTGGTCCAAAAATAAGGGGGGTGGGCCCCCAAGCCTCTTCCCTGGATCCGCCACTGTAACACTGTGTAATGGCATATTGGAAAGATTTTATTTACATAATTAATAAAAGTAACATTAAAATTTTTTTCATCATTTTTAAAGAAAGGGAAATTACCCTCAAAGCAAATCAGTTAATAAAATCATTTCATTTCATTTTTTTTGTGTGTGTAAGGAACAGTCTGTATTTGCCCTGTTGTAAGGAAATCAAGGGTCATTAAAAGAAATGACTAGCTGTAAGTATTCCAAAGCATCTCAACATAACCATTGTCACTGTTGTTGGTCCCAAAATAAGTACGTAATCAATACTGTTTGAGAACAGTAAAAACCCACATAAAAGAACAAGTGGATTAAGAACACTCAGGCCGACATTTGGTCAAAAAAGTACCTTAGGCTGAGATGGATAAAGGGCGGTTATAGTTGCAGAGCTACACGTATTTGTAAGTATGACCTGTCATGAATAACATGGGAGTTTTTCAAGAGCTTTGGAATAACTTTCATTTCCTTACGACAGAGCAAATTCAGGGGCATCATCTGGTGCCTCTCTCTCTGAGGGGGAGCCATCCCTCCTCTCTATCATCATTGAGGCACTTCTTTGGGACCGTTTCCGGTTTGCTTTCCGGTCCAGCTTTACAAAAAAGTTGTTCAGTTCTTGGCTCCTCCAAGGAAGAGGCCTCCTACAGAGCACCTTTTGCTTGGGGACATTCTCATCCTCAGAGCTGTTTTCTCGATCATCTGCATTGTCTTCAGAGACAGAATGTTCCGAAGACATGTATTCTACATTCATACAATCTTTAAATCTTCTCTTCTCCTCATTCGAAATGGATGTCGATTGTACAAGTGCTTTTTGTCTCTTTAGTCGTTTCTGTAACAAACAAAAATTAATTATGAGTGAGACCATCAAAAGGCATTTACAACAATTTCAACAAAACTGAGCTGGCAGAAATTTAAAAAAAACTACCTAGACTGTAAATTTCACTGCACACTACATATGCTGGAATGTGCATATAAAACTAAAATCTAAAACTATCAACTGATTCCACTTTCCAATAGTAAATTCATTACTTTTAATGCAATCTTGGGAATACACTTGACCTGGCTTAACTGTAATGGCTTGAGAGTAACAAGGAACTTTTTTACACTGTATACAGTGATCGAAACCTGTATTAAGCGGACACCCTCGGGTAATTTTGTAGTGTCTGCTTAATACAGGGTGGCCGTCTAATACAGGTTTCAATAGAGATGTCAAATGCCATTTACGTGAACAGTGGAAAGGTTAAGAATACTCTCAGAGGCTTTGATGATATACGTTTGCATTAATTTCTTTATCAAAGTGGATCAGTTGATCATAATACCATAAACATAGACTGCAACTCAAATTTGAAGAAATCAGATGAGTGAAACAAGCTCTATACAAACAAAACGAAATAGAAAACAGTACTGTACTGCGAAACTAATCAAATATGTTCATCACATCACGTTTTTTAATGTAAAAATAGAAACATTTTGTGGGTGGCAATACGAGGCAATCTTCGCATTTTCGGTGTCTGCCATGTTGGGTGGTGGCATCTGATTACAAGTGTCCGTTTAATACACGTTGGTAACAATAGAAATGTCCATTTCAGGTACTCTTTAGGTGTCCGCGTCCGCTTAATAGAGGTGCCCACTTAATAAAGGTTTCATTTAAAGCAAATAAGGGAAATAAATTCTGGGACTTTAGCTTCTGTCCGCTTAATACAGGTTTCACTGTACTTACTGTATTCTTTCTGCTCCTGATTCGCTGCTCTTTCAGGACTTGTTTCTCCTTGTTGCCTTGTTTGATTTTTTTCTGCCTCTTCTTGGTCTTAAAGTGGGTCCTAATAGCAGCTGTCATTCAGGAAAACAGATATAAAAATTATTGACTGCTATCACCATAAGTAAAAAAATCATTTCTTAAAAGGACCAAGAAGTGTGGTGGATCTAGGGGGGGTTCGGGGGGTTCGAAACCCCTAAATTAAAATAGCCAACATCGGAAACTTGTAAAAATATAAAATAAATACAGTCAATCTTAAATGCAATGTATTCATAAGCAAGTTAAGCCTCTACTGCTCAATAAAGCTAAAACGTTTTCTCCATAAGAAACAAATACATTTTTGTTTCACTGACATTTTCCTTAACATTAACTGTTTGCTGCGAATTGCTTGCACTATACCAGTCACTTCAGCTGACAACAAGGGAGGAAAAGGTACAGCTTTGAAGCTTGTCAAAGGATACCACCATGACAACAGAAAGACTGTTAGGCTTGGCTATGATGAACATTCATTACGAAATGCCCATTGACTACAATGCTGTGGTTCAGTTTTTTGTGGAAAGATACCGAAGAATGCTTCTTGTTGATCCCATGTTCAATGAAACACAAAATTGAAAATAGTGAAATTAATGCAGTATATTTTTATCATAGTTTTACAAATGCAAATTTGCATAGTTGTTTCACTGCTTTCAGTGATATTTTGATGCAAAAAGAATGGCATTTTCACTTTAAAAAATGAGATATTAAAACAAGCTGACTTCGATCGCCTCAGAATGGCAGAAATCATGTTTCTCAGTGAGGACTTGAAATTTCCAAATTTTTGGGGGAGGATGCCCGCAGACCCCCCTACAAGGTGGCTGCCTTGCCTTTTCATTGAACCCCTTGCGCTAAAATCCTGGATCCACCCCAGAAGACTCAAGGTTCAAGTTGGACAAAGATTCCTGTAATTTTCCACCATATTAATACATATGATCTACTGTAATTATTACATTCTACAGAGCCAAATCTGAGAAATTACAGTGCAGGAATACACTTACCCCTTATGAGCGATACTGGTGCAGAAGTGTCTGTGCTTCGCACTCCATCTACAATAGCTGCATGCACAACCTGGTTATCTCTGTGATTAAAGCTAAATTTGATGGCAAAAATTGTGTGAGAACTGAGTGGCTAAGCAAAGTATTTTTCTGGAAAGAGGGTTCTTTTTGTGCGCAAGATCCCAAATTAAGGTAATCCCATATTATTTTGATACTGAAGGGGTGCATATGAGAAAGACTTGTGACTCCTAATAAATTAAGAGTTTGTATACAATACATGGTAGCTTTTCTTTTAAAAATAGCGATAGAAGTTTGCTTTTTGGTAAAAACCATTGTATTTTTCTTTTAATACCGGTTATGAGCTCCAACAACTAAAAAGCTCAAAACAAACACTGCATAACTTAAGCATCTCAATTAGTGACCTGGCAACCTGATATAAAAAAATAACAACAGAAATAAAAATGATAAACTTACTCTTGTGAAAGATCCCATTTAACATCTTCCCCATCCTCATTGGTCAGTGAACAATAGATGTCCCTCACATGAGCCTTATAAAGGATGAATTAACAAGGAAACAGTCAGGGAAACAGATAGAACAATAAGCTAATAACCAATAAAGCAAGCAAACTGTATCAGAAACAGAAAGCGAAACCAAACTTTCAGGCAGCAAAATACTAGAAAGTAGAACTATTAATCCTTCGTACCAGTAACTTTGAACGTTTTACACTTGGCCCCCATCTCAAGCCCTTGCTGACTCGAACCTCACACTAACTTGAATCAAATTGATTTCCCCTGGATTTCCTTCCTATATTTACTGTAATTCTCGATAACTTGAAATTCAGCAGTCAGCAAGCAAGATGCTTTTTAAACAACTTTGATATCTAGTTACTTTTCCGCATGGCCCAGCCACTTGGCACGATTAGCTTTTGCTATTTCTTAGTGGCTGTGCTCTCTTTTTTCACAATTATTTCCTGTCATGTTCTATTTATTACATAAACACCAATGAAATGCCAAACCATTTTCCTTAAATGGTTTTTGGGTCTGAAAGGTGCGATTTATTATGAAGCCATAGCAATGGTAATATTTTCACACGTGAAGATAACATGTTATTTTCTCATGCGAAGATATCAAGTTTTCGCGCAAAAACTCACTTGGTATTTCATTCTTGTTTATAATAATAAAGTTGATTATCATTATTATTATTATAACAAAAACATTTAACAAAATTGAAAATATTATGAATGCTGGGTTCTTTTTAAAATTTGCAAAAAAATTAATTCCCAGTGGGAAAAAACAATGTTTTCTAATCGCAAAAATTAGTTCCCGCAAAACACTAAAAACCGCCAATCCGCAAAAATAAACTCCCGCCAAAAATTTTCGTCCCTAGGGGGAGGGAGTCAAATTTTCTATGAATGATACCAGTGGCGCGACAATAAATCCATGGATGATAAGACTTAAATCCAACACGATTTTTATTTTTATTTTTGTGCTTGCTCGATGGAACAGGGCATACGCTAGGTCAAACATGTTGGCAGACAGCCATTAAGCCCAGGAAGCTTTACATGAATGGCTAATATTGTTCACTTACCGATAATTCCTTTGTAGGACGCTGAACTTGTTTAGATCTTTTCCCCGCGGTTTGATGTTTTAACTCTTCCAGTCGTTGCTCCAGTTGTTTATTAAACTCCCCTTGGGTGGCGAAGAACTGTTTTATCTGCTCCATACATGTGAGAGCGGCTGGGGAGTTTATACTACTGGCACTAGCAATTGCTTCTTGACGGTTTACTGGGGTTAAATCCAATGGCGCCAAGATCTGATCAGATCTTGTCGGAGTCGACGTGGCTGGTCTGGTCGGTATCAGTGGCCGGGCGACTGGCCGGGCCGGTTGCGGAGTACGAGATTGTTCGACCGTTCCAGCGCCCTCCACAGGCGAGTTGTTTTCTGGGCGTCTTGAAGCAGTAACTGAACTACTGCTGGCGGACTGCTCCGGGCTTCCATTTCCAACAGGCGACGAAGCAGGACCTTGCTTTTTTTTCGGCCTAGACTGGGTAGTGTAAAGGACATGCTTTGAATTGGAGGGCTTTTGCCTAGCCATAGTAGCCACAAAGGAGAAATCAGAAGGTTACAATGACAAAAAATATCGAAAAAATATGGCGAGTAGTACCAAGCTTGATGAAACCCTTCGTTCAAAGTAATCGCGCCTAAAATTCAAACGTCTTTCATGCACAAGAATCTAGTAAATTTTTAACCACTACGAAACGTATACGACGTTCCATTGGTCCTCCACAGCATAGGCGGGAAATGGATCCAAAGGGCAAAAATCACGAGGTCGGCCAGCGAAATCTTCGGACAACGAACGGTCACGTATCCGAGACGAACGCGCCACGTGATCCGATTACACATTTGCCGAGGTTAGCCGACCCAGAAACTACCGTGTTTGCCTGTTTCCTTTTAACTAACAGCAGTCGGTGAACTGTAACTTTAAGACGTGATAATACTTCTACGTGTTTTGTCTACCTAGACTTCTTCAGGTAATTTTACATTCAAACACAAAACGTGTGTAATTTTAATAAAGCCGTCGCTGGTGACTAGCGAAGGTGTGAAATGTTTCATGAGGCGTGAGAAGATTTTTGGGCCAAAATAAGCTTAAACCAGAGCTTAAGCTTAAATATCTCATATCGGTAAGCTTTCCGTAAAACTCCATACATTTATTCTGCAAACTTGTTTTTACTCTATTCAAATTCAACTATTTGAAGGAAAAAAGTATGAAATTGTCGCATGCATAATAACCTACTTTTAAACTTTCTCACACCTAGCGTTGGGCCAGAATATTCGCAGCTACGTAAATCCGGTCAAACCTTTCATGTTTTCGAACATTTTTATTTATGCAGCTTTGTCATCAGCTAGCTGTTTGACGTAAACACAAGATCTACACAGCTACTGTTCGGAGAGTGCTGCTCTTACCAGTTGTTTATTACAAGCTTAAATGTCTTAAATGTCGTCCAATAAAAGGAAATTCTGCGAACATTGTCAAGACTATGTGTCATCTAGGACATACAGGCAGCATTTGGATCTTTACTTCAACAAAGAAAGCGGTCAGTGGTACAGACACGAATCCTCAGATGAAGAAAGTGGTCACATTTCGAATTCTGTTTCGGACCTTGATGGGAATGACACTGCTTCAGAGACAGAGGGTTGTCCAAATGTAACACCACTTGACACGGAGAATTTTGATGAAAACGGAGTACCCGAAGCAGGTATTTAATTTTTTTTAAATTTTTCCTGCTGTTAGATTTAGGGCCTCAGGTTTGTCACTAAGATTTCAAGTTTCCGGGTAAATACAAAATGTTTACATACTCTCATGCAAACACTCCCCTCGGTCAATAAGAGCACGCATACTATCTTAGTTATTTTATAAAAGGGAGTAACCCCCCCCCTGTGGAAGGTCACCCCACCTATCATGAATGTAAATGTGGTCAAATTTAAAATGAGAGATTATATTGACGCGTGGGTTACGTCCCCTAACTGGGGTCCCCCACCTCCATGTAAACAGGTCCTTCTAACTGCCCCTGCTCTGTATGTTGTCAGGGTTAGGGTTAGACTGTGATCCTAAATTTAGTTGCTTTGATGGCATGCCCTCTCTGAAAATTAGCCTACTTGTAATCTCTGATTACCTATCACTTGCTTATAAGTACACACTGTATCCCGTTCTCACACAATGATGTTATATTAATTAACAGCTTGTGATGGTGTCTCGATCAACAATCTTGAGGAAGAAGATTATCATCTAATTCATGATCTGGATGACAGTGACTCAGAGAATGACTTTATTTATCATGAAAGGATGCCACAAGACATACTTAGAGAAGTATGGGACGTTGTTGGTGAGGATGTTGAAACAGACTTCCCCCAAGACCAAGGTCAACTTCCCTCAGTGGATGTTAACGGAAGATCAATAGCAAGTAGAAATTTGAAGGATATTGTTCATTGGCTCCTGATTTTTCTATGTCTTTGGTCATCATTTTGCACATTATCTGATAATGCACTGGAAATCCTGCTTTCTTTTTTGAGGGCAGTATTTGATTCTCTTACTACTCTATTCCCAGTTGTTGGAAGTTTTGCCATCCTGTTCCCTAGGTCGGTGCATTTGCTGCGGAAGCAACTTGGATTAGACAAGGACAGGTTTACAAAATATGTTGTGTGCCCAAAATGCCATAGTCTGTATGTTTTTGAAGACTGCTATGAAGTTCTTCGTGGGAAGAGAATTACAAAAAAATGCAGCTTTGTCCAGTTTCCAAACCACCGCCAACACTTCCGCCGTACAAAGTGTGATGAGCCACTTTTGAAAGAAGTTTCATTAAAGTCTGGTGAAACTAAGCTGTACCCACGAAAAGTGTACTGTTACAACAGCGTCATTGCCAATCTCCGCGATTTCCTGCAAAGGCCTGGTTTTGTTGAGAAATGTGAATTATGGAGGAGTAGGGACATGCCTAATGGATTTCTTGCCGACATTTTTGATGGAAGAATATGGAAGGAGTGGCAGTATGTTGATGGACAACCATATTTAGCATCACCCAGGAACTATGCTTTTATGCTTAATGTGGACTGGTTTCAGCCCTTCAAACATTCTCTGTATAGTGTAGGAGCACTTTATATGGTCTCGATGAACCTTCCTAGAAGTGAAAGGTTTAAACCTGAGAATGTTTTTCTTGTTGGTGTTATCCCAGGACCCCATGAACCTAAGCTTAATATAAATTCATACTTGCAACCCCTAGTTGCTGAACTTAATGTCCTGTGGAAGGGTGGCATTAGTGTTGAAAGTCACAGTTGCATTGAAAATGAAAAATTTCATGCTGCTCTACTTTGTGTTGGCTGTGATGTTCCAGCAGCAAGAAAGGTTTGTGGATTTACTGGCCATGGCTCCAATAAAGGCTGTTCAAAGTGTAAAAAATTTTTCCCAGGGTCGGTTGGTACTAAAATTGATTTTTCTGGATTTGAGCCATGTCATCCAAGGAGCAACATTGAACATCGACAGGAAGCACAGGAGATTTTAAACCAAACATCTGCTGGTGATTGTTCAAACCTAGAGCAGCATTATGGAACAAGGTATACAGAATTGATGTTGTTACCTTATTTTGACTGTGTTCGCTTCCATGTTATTGATCCCATGCACAACTTATTTACTGGGACAGCAAAGCATGTTATGAAGAATGTTTGGTTAGATGTGGAAAAGCCAGTTCTTGACAAGAAGGACTTAGAGAAAGTCCAAGATAAGATGGACAAGCTGAAAGTTCCAGCCAGTGTGGGGAGGATGCCCAAAAAAATTGAGAACAGTTATGGAGGCTTTACAGCAGACCAGTGGAAGTCGTTTACTGTTCTATTCTCCATATACGCCTTGTGGGATATATTACCAAGGAATGACTTAGAACTTTGGAGAGATTTTGTGATGGCTTGTTCTTACCTTTGTTGTCCAGTTATCACAGAAATGAAGGCACTTTTAGCTCACTCGTATCTTTTAAAGTTTTGTAAGAATTTTGAACAGCTCTATGGGAAGCACAGAGTTACACCGAATATGCATCTGCATTCTCATCTTGTAGATTGTGTCTTGGATTATGGACCTGTTTATTCATTTTGGCTGTTCAGCTTTGAACGCTATAATGGTATTCTTGGTGAGTTTGGAACAAATCAACGTGCAGTTGAAATTCAATTAATGCGAAAGTTCACTTCAAGTCAATATGTGAATGATTTACACTGGCCAGTTGCATTCCAAAGTGTATTCAAACCTTTGCTTACCAGACTTGTCTCAAAACAATCTGGAAGTCTCCATGAGCAGTCATTATCAGAGCACGACCATTTGTCTCGAGATGTTATTCAGTGTAGTCTTCTGTCTATAGGTCCTGTACGAACAAGTGGGGAGATTGCCAACAGTGTCCTCATGTACACATGCTGTGGGCCCTGCTCAAGAGATACCATTGACCCAGATGTTCTTTCCCATCTAAAGAAGTGCTATAAAACAATTTTTGATAAGCTAGATGAAAATTCTGTTACGTGTCACTTTCAAAGATATGCTTGTTGCAAATTTAATGGGGATCTCTTTGGCTCACAAATGTCAAGAGGAGATCGATCAGCATTTGTTTTGGCAAGGTGGTGTAAACTTGGTGGAGTAATTGACACCTCTGGATCGGATTTGAGGCCAGGAGTCATTGATTACTTTATAAAACAGAATGTGTCTGTCAATGGTCACTATGAGACCTGTATTTTAGCTGCAGTGCATTGGTTTCAAGAACATCCCTCAAGACACTCCCTGGGAGCTCCAGTCGAGGTCTGGTGTAAAGACCTCTTTGAACGTGAAGGGGATGCCACCTTTATACCAGTACAGAGAATCCATGGAAAGTTTATTCCAGCAATAGATCTTATCAATGGTGAGCATGTTCTTGTAGTGTGCCCTCTTGCCCGCAAACTGCAATGTTGACATTGATGATCGTCAAATTTCCTCCTCCATTGTACCCTGCGAGCAGAGTTTACATTTTCATTGTGTGAGCTGCCGTCCGAAAAGTAGCCTCTGCCGACAACTGTTCAAATCTGTCCAGAAATCTGGGCGAATAACAAAATTATTTAAAAAATGGGTTTTTTCCTGTTCTTAACCAGTTTAATTAGAGCACTGCATGAGTCTTGCGTAGCCAATCAGAGTTGTTGCAATTTTTTTTTTCCTGCAAAACTAATGCCATTGACAACAGACCATGATGTTAATTTTGCTTGCGAATCGCGTGATGAATTTCGCGCATGCAAGATAGAAGATTGAGCAGTTGTTGGCAGAGGCTACTTTTTCCATGCCAGCTCACACAGCAAAAATGTAGCCTCTGCTCTCAGGGTACCTCCATTGTATATGTAAAATATAAACTTGTAAGTATTTAATATTTCCAAAATTTTCCTTTTAATGCGTGGTTTAGAACAAATACATGTACGGACTGAGTGAACCTCGTTAAAATGGACAATAGGGGGAGCGACATGCAATAATTTTTACACCTGTACATTACCCACATTATCCAGTTGCTCTCGGTGTGGACATTACGTTTTGTAGATGTAAAGACTAAAACAGTCTTTGCATGCAAAGTTGTGTACAGTAATTTGTTATTTTTAACTTTATCTTGTGTGTCTATAGAGCTGGGTTCCATGTTTGTAAAAGGTACAACGAAGTGTATGATGCAATTATCTCAGAAATAAAATACTTGGAGCTAAGTGTATTAAATCATGTAGGTAATTGCAAGGCTCAAGATAAATATGGGCTGTTTCAGGTGATGTTGACTGGCTCAACGCGGAGCCCGGTCCCAGGCTATGTAATTAAAAAAGCCTAGAGATGCTCCTTTAAATTCATGATTTCAAAATATATTTATTATTGTGGCTGTTCATTCATACATTTGGTCACAATTATGGGCAAGCGTAGAGTTTGTCTGGACAAAATTTTCATTTTAGCTGGACCTTGTCTGTTTACTGTCCAATATTTGAGCCTTCTGCAAACTGTATATTAAGTAAGTTAGTTCACAAGTAAGGTAGCAAAAATTCCAGTGCTTCTTTCTGCGTGAAAGATAAACAATAATGAAGGAAAGTCTGATGTTGACAACTATGTACAGTATCGAGACTATAAACAGGCAGTTCCTTTGGTGAAAATTATGGCTTTTAAATATAACTGTATTTTAAATTTGTTTTCCAGTATTAATTTACTCACCACAACAGTTTTACCAGTAAGTAAATTTATTTGGTGGAACAGAACTATGCCTGTAACTGTAAATTGGCCTAATATTAAACAATTATTGGATGAGGTTGAGCATGATATCATGAATTATCAAAACCGAGGTCTGTGTTATCTGCCGAAGCCGAAGGCTGAGGCAGATAATACAGACACGAGGTTTTGATAATTCATGATATCATGCGAAAACCGAATTCAATAATTGTTTTATTATACATTTTTTAAACAACAGGCAAAAGAAGACATTCATCTGTTGAAAAATGGCTTTATTTCAAAACTAAGGTGAAAGTGACACTGATAAGCTTAACCAAGATCATTTAGAAATTTTAAAATACAATAATAAAACCTTTGTCTGAATAAAGTATACATTAAAATAGAAAACTCCTTAACAGAAAATCTCTAGAAACATTCATTGAAAGTCTCTGTTCAGCCATTCTGTTTCTGAGGAGAACACTCCAAGGGGCTTGGTAACCAGGCAGACGTTCAACTTGACATGATAAATGCAATATCTGCAGCAGATATTGCATTTATCATGTCATGTTTACAAGCTATTGTGAATTGATTGAATGCTCTCGACCAATCAGATTTTTCATAGTGAGTCTGATGTATAATAATATTGTTTCTCTCACTAAAATCCCCAACTTGAGGTTATCATTGGTCTGATATTATTAATGATGTGGTTTATGTTTAATGCTCTAGGTTAGGGTTAGGGTCAAGCACCCATTTTGTGTCAACTCAAAGAACTGCCCTGGTATTTATTTCTAGCATTTATGGCAAGTCTAGGGTTAATTAATTGTGTTAATGTAAATTTTGGTGAACTAAAATTAAAATGATGTCTAAATATCCTGTATTCCTTTGGTCTTGTTGTGTATTGATCTAACATTGTGGCTGATGTTTTGTAACTGTTAGTCTCTTCAGTAGGCAAAAGTTTCGCTTTTTATCTATGTCCTTTTAAATTCTGTTAAAAAGTGCAATGTTTTGGCAGTTCAAAGGTCGCACTTTGATGTGGGCACATTATGTCCCATATACTACGTACCAATCTCACTTTGGCGCAGTTTTGTTACATTTCGGCGGGAATTTGTGGTCGTGTTTCGGTCATGGAAGACGAACAAAAGAAACGAGCCCCGTTTAAATGGAGAGAGAATACCGCTACCGAGCGTCGTCGCATGAGAAATCAAAGGACGAAAAGGAAACGACTTCAGAGAAGAAAAGAAAATGATAAATGTAAGTTTAAGGCAAACGCTGTCATCTAGGGTCTCACCGACCGATTGCGGGTCGAAACTAAGCAACGCGAACGACTGCTTTTTCTTGCGCGGAAATATTATTTAAAGTGGAAGGAAAACAAAGACTTGTTGTTCAGAAAGAATGGCGGAAACCTACCAAGCGCCTCCAGATTTGGAACGCGGACAAAGGTAAGCAACATAATATTAATGTGGGCGGACTAAGCGAGCGATTCAACTCGCACATGTACTTTTCCCAATTGTCCCCTAAATGGAGAGCTTGCTTGTGCCCGTAGCCAGGTTTTTTTCCTTGGCGGGGTGGTACGATCCAATGAGGAAACGAATCGAACGAGGCCGAAGACGCTATTGGGTGTGTGTGTGTGTGTTGACCTTTACAAAATGAAGGCACAGATGAAAATACATAATTTAAAAAAAAATAGTCCACGTTTTGTTCAGACAGATTCAAAATGTAACACAGCGTTTTATGGACTCTGCAGCATGAGAGACATGCGTACTAGTACTTTGGGATGACAAATTTACTGTATGGTTATCATCTTAACTGTACCCTAGATACTTATTCAACACAGCAATATATTCCATATCACATATGCCGTGTAGTAGTTTTCTGTGCTGATCACTAGTGCCCGTATCAAATTAAGGACCTATTTAAGAACCCAAGTAGCCTAAGTTAAAAAAATCTAGGTTCTTAGTGGTGCCCCATGCACGCGCTTTGTGTGCAAGCGGAGCCCCATAGCTAAGAAAATTTGGTAATCTATCCATCTGAGAAAATCTGGTTTTGAAGTCAGCGATGACCTCCCGTCTGTACAGATACTGGGGGAGGGGGAAGAGAGTTAGAAGTCAGCCCGTCCGAAGTCAGAAGTAAACCCATAATAAGAAAAAAAGTGTGCTGCATGCGCAAAGTTGTTTTTTTTTTTTAATAATTAGACTTATTGTTGTTGTTTTTTACCGTTCACCTTGTCTTTAGTATTACTGGCACTCTATTTTATATTTCTTTGAGAAAACTGTAAATATTAAAGGGAGCTAAGCTTTTAGCCCTGGCTAAATCTATATATTATATGAGGGTTTTTACTGTATTTGAAACGGGTACAGTAAATGTCTTGGAGGCATACCAAATCCCCTTTTTATACGTATACTCAAAGACTGAAACATTTTTTTGGAAAGCGTGAGTCAGTGAATCAATCAATTAGTGAATTAGAAATCATTGATCAACAAAAAGTGGATGTCTGGGGCTTGATGGGTGTACAAGCACACCCGTCACACCCCCTTCCCTACAGGATTGCTGCTGCAGAAATGTAGTTGAACTTTCTCTCTTTGTTTGAAATATGTCTTATGGTAAAACAAACTTACCTTATTAAACATAATATGATTGAAGCTGCAGTTAATATCAATGTAAGGGGTTTTAACATACCGTATAAGTATTATTCGATTAACTGCCCTGGGCGCTTATTAAATTTTTGGACCTTGAGAGTGGGCGCTTATTCGAGGCTGGGCGCTTATTAAATTTTCACCAATCTCAGCAAGTGTAGTAGTATATTTTGCAACAAAACAGTAAATGCTAATAACAAAAAGCGAAGATGTAACAAAGCAAGGTCTCTGTACAATACCCTGAAGAAAACTCTGCCTTCGGGAGGGTCTCTTATTATCTTTTATTGGAGTTTTTGTGGGAGGGAGTGGGGTGGGGTGGGCGCTTATTCGAGGCTGGGCGCTTATTAACTTTTTCTGCCTTTAGGATGGGAGCTTATTCGAGGTGGGCGCTAATTCGAGGTTGGGCGCTTATTCGAATAAATACGGTAGTTAGGTGAAAAAAATCTAGCCTGCAAGCAAACAGGATGATATGAAATCTTACTTATTTTATTAATTTTATTTTAAACAATATTTATTCAGGGATGCCCAGTTCAGTGAGGCTGGTATGAATGTATTCCTGATGAAAAGAAAAAACAACTCAAACGACACTTACAGATAAAAAATGGAACAACTAAGTATAGCAAAAGTATTGGAGGCTCAATTTGGCTTGGATCTAAAGGGCCTTTTTAGGCCAAACCCAAACGTATTTAAATCATGCTGCTCCTCAGGGGCAGAGAAAGCGTGTTCCAGATATTGGCTCGATCTGCTTAACCTAAAGGAGCCCTGGTGCTTAGTTATCATAGCTAGTGGCAGACAGAGGCAATCTCTAATGGCGTGTGTTATATGAATGGAAGTGGCACGTGTGGCTAAATTCATTCAAAAAAGAGATACTCCATGAAAATACAACCTTTCTACCTTCAAATTACTGTAGTCATACTTTTTGAGATATAATACTCACCACCCCTACCCCTCCATTCAAAGTTTTTCTTTCAAGTTTTGATCATGATCTTGTGCTATTAACTTTGATGAGGGGAGAAGGGGGGTGGTTACAAGCACAAAATCATATGCAGTCTAGTCGAGCCAAAATTAAGTACAGCGCTGTCTCGAGTATTTCTGCAACTGGTTGAACCTTTTTTCAGTTTTTTTGTCAGGCTAAATGAGATACTTACCATGATTAGTAGAATTTTCCTGGTATAGAGGAAGTCCATCTGTTACCTAAACAATGCTATTATTGACTTGTAGTCAACATTTCTCCCAGGGTATGAAAGGGTATTGCTGGGATCCAGGGACTAAAATACAATGCAGGATTCTAGAAACAGTCAGGATATGATCGTTGACTTCTTCTGCAAAGTGGGATTCTCCAAAATAAAGTGGGGATTAGGAAAGTAAACATGCAATATTCAAGATAGTGATCACAACATTTCAGGATGTGGGTTTCCAATTAAACAAGAGGCAAATAATTGACCTCAAACCCCATGTTGTTTGAAAAGCTGTCGAAAACCTTAGACCTGGGTAGCATCTTATTGCAGCCCTGGAGGTTAACTGTCAAGGACCTCATTTACTGTTGAACTGTACAAATTGCTAAGAAACTTGCTTTTTACATTTTTCAGGAATCCTCCTTGGGCACCCATATGGCCTGGAAGCAACAGAGGAGCTTGGCTTTTTAAGGCTGTGACTCTGTGAGAAGGAATGTTTCTCCATGTGCTTTATAGTAATCAATTTGTGAGTAATGATTTAAATTGGAATTTTGCTCAAGTCAGTTAGTTTTTAGGTTCTGGCTCTGCGAGAACTTTTAATTATTCTCTGGGCCCTCAATGGGAACTAAAAAGCAGCTTTTAGAGATTTTGTTTGAACCCCTGTCAGCAATAGGTAAAACAATTTGACCTTCAACCTGATGCAACGGAGCAGCTTAGCCTTTTTGGGCTGTGGTTCTGTGAGAATCTTATTCATTCAAAGATTATTTGAGCCCCTGTCAGCATTTAAGAAAAACAATTTGGCCTTCCTGATGCAACAGAGCAGCTTAGCCTTTTTAGGCTGTGGCTCTGTGAGAATTTTATTCTCCAGGTGTCTCAGGGGAAACTGAAAATGAGCTTTTACAATTTATTTGAACCCGTGTCAGAATTAAGAGAAACAATTTGGCCTTCCTGATGCAACAGGGCAGCTTAGCCTTTTTAGGCTGTGGCTCTGTGAGAATTTTATTCTCCAGGTGTCTCAGGGGAAACTAAAAATGAGCTTTTCTAGATTATTTGAACCCGTGTCGGAATTAAGATTGAAAAACAATTTGGCCTTCCTGATGCAACAGAGCAGCTTAGCCTTTTTAGGCTGTGGCTCTGTGAGAATTTTATTCTCCAGGTGTCTCAGGGGAAACTAAAAATGAGCTTTTCTAGATTATTTGAACCCGTGTCGGAATTAAGATTGAAAAACAATTTGGCCTTCCTGATGCAACAGAGCAGCTTAGCCTTTTTAGGCTGTGGCTCTGTGAGAATTTTATTCTCCAGGTGTCTCAGGGGAAACTAAAAATGATCTTTTATAGATTATTTGAACCCGTGTCAGAATTAAGGAAAACAATTTGGCCTTCCTGATGCAACAGAGTAGCTTAGCCTTTTTACTAGGCTGTGGCTCTTTGAGAATTTTATTCTCCAGGTGTCTCAGGGGAAACTAAAAATGAGCTTTTATTTATTTGAACCCCTGTCAGAATTAAGAAAAACAATTTGGCCTTCCTGATGCAACAGAGCAGCTTAGCCTTTTTAGGCTGTGGCTCTGTGAGTATTTTATTCTCCAGGTGTCTCAGGGGAAACTAAAAATGATCTTTTATAGATTATTTGAACCCGTGTCTGAATTAAGAAAAACAATTTGGCCTTCCTGATGCAACAGAGCAGCTTAGCCTTTTTACTAGGCTGTGGCTCTTTGAGAATTTTATTCTCCAGGTGTCTCAGGGGAAACTAAAAATGAGCTTTTCTAGATTATTTGAACCCGTGTCGGAATTAAGATTGAAAAACAATTTGGCCTTCCTGATGCAACAGAGCAGCTTAGCCTTTTTAGGCTGTGGCTCTGTGAGAATTTTATTCTCCAGGTGTCTCAGGGGAAACTAAAAATGATCTTTTATAGATTATTTGAACCCGTGTCAGAATTAAGGAAAACAATTTGGCCTTCCTGATGCAACAGAGTAGCTTAGCCTTTTTACTAGGCTGTGGCTCTTTGAGAATTTTATTCTCCAGGTGTCTCAGGGGAAACTAAAAATGAGCTTTTATTTATTTGAACCCCTGTCAGAATTAAGAAAAACAATTTGGCCTTCCTGATGCAACAGAGCAGCTTAGCCTTTTTAGGCTGTGGCTCTGTGAGTATTTTATTCTCCAGGTGTCTCAGGGGAAACTAAAAATGATCTTTTATAGATTATTTGAACCCGTGTCAGAATTAAGAAAAACAATTTGGCCTTCCTGATGCAACAGAGCAGCTTAGCCTTTTTACTAGGCTGTGGCTCTTTGAGAATTTTATTCTCCAGGTGTCTCAGGGGAAACTAAAAATGAGCTTTTCTAGATTATTTGAACCCGTGTCGGAATTAAGATTGAAAAACAATTTGGCCTTCCTGATGCAACAGAGCAGCTTAGCCTTTTTAGGCTGTGGCTCTTTGAGAATTTTATTGTTTGGGTGTTCCAGAGAGTATAAAATACCAGTAGCCATTGCAATACATGGTGAGGCTTAAAAATGTCAACATCATTTTATTTGTGTCGAATCGCTGATGACTTCTTTTTTGTATATTTCTTATTTACAGTGCTTGGTCGTATCAACAAAAGTTATTAACAATTATACTGACGCTTCCTGAACATTTTTTATAATTACTTTAAAAAGGAACTGTCTCTGAATCTGAGATATTTTCTCAGGGTTTTTCTTGAACTGAGATAACTAATATTTAACTTTGTGACAAAATCAATACCTTCGTTTGTATCCTGATCAACAGGTCAATTTCTTTTAATTAAGCCTTTTATTTGCATTTAAAGTGGGATCAAGCAAACGAAGACTTTTCTATGAACACAACTACAAGAATGATTGTTATATATATTCCATGTACATAAATCAATTATATTTCTTGTTTTCTCCTTTGTGGAACTTTGTTTGGGTGTAACCAATTTGCTTGTAATACCATAAAACAAAACTTCAGGGAATTGTACAGAGGACAATGGAAAAATAATGTTAACACGCACTGTTCAAGTGTAAGTAAAGTGAAAATAGCAAAACTTTGATTTGAACTTGCTTAAGACTTTTGAACTTGTATAATCATTTGTTTCACTGGTTGACAGTTCGCAGGTCTCGAAAAGTTAGAATTAGGCACCATTAGAAATAATCGGAGGGGTGCAAGCAATAATTTGTTAACAGGGGTGCAATAGTTTTCACTTGTTCGCATGCCTTTTTTTCTTCTTGCGTTTCCGGCTCATTTTTAAGGCATGACCGCTTGCAGAATTTTTCTCCATAAGATTTTCCTTAACAGGATTCATTTAGAAAGGAAAAATCACCCCTTCCTGGTTACTTCTGATGATCTCTTTCTTAGCACGAGGAATTTTCCCCATGCTGCAAGCGTTTTGAGCGTAAACTTGTTTCTAGTTTAGAACTTTGAACGCCCAAAAGAAAAAGAAAAACAAAAAACGACTTATTGTTTTAATAAACTTTTTGTTGTCTTCTTTTCAACATGGTTAACCTAAGAACGTTCATTTTATCATATGCAATGTAACTATAGCATAAAAAGTGTCAAAGGTGGACCTTGCCAACATAGACTCTTAAAGTGAGAATGCCATTGTCTGAGGAGTCAAAAATAGGACTATGGAGTCAGTTCACATTCCCTGGTTGCTCTTCCTTCTCCATCCCCACAAATGATTTCTGACCTTAGAGATGCTTGTTGGTGGACTCGCTTCTTTTTAGCAGCCTCAAGGGCCGCGCGACCAGAAAGCTGGGAGGGGGCGCCGTCGATTTCTTTGGACCCACTGAACGATTTTCTTACATGCAAATCCACAGATTCTTGCTCGGACAGAGCTCTTTTCAGGTCACTCATGTCGAACGTTTTGAAGGACATGCGTAACGCCTTTTCTCTCCAGAGTGGTGGTTTTAAGTGCCTGCATTTTTTTACCGCATTAAGCCTGGCGCTTCCAATCTTCTTTAAAAAGTGACCAAAAAATTCGACCTTGACACTAGTATGGGTGAAGTGGCACCATCTTGCTGAAATGACATTAAAACATACAGTAGATTAAAAGTATGAACATCTCCAACAACTTGTGAACTTATATAATCCTTGACCTGTTTTTATTGTTTATAGGACGATGGGATGTATAACATCTCAAGGTAAACAAAGTGAGCTGCTCAAGCAGAGATGAGTCGAAGGGAAACGTTCATTAAGCGGGTAAATCCCGCTTATCGTTTTCTTTTTTGGTTGTATATATAACGGGTATTTACTCGCGCACGTCGGAAAACACTCGTACGCGACACGCGAGGAAAAGAGTAAGGAAACTTGTGCACGTGGCTTTTCCCCCTGTAGCTTGGGCGCAGGTTAAGTGGTGGGGCTGAGGGAAAATCATCATTCTATACTAACCTGGAACACTGGGATTGTGCGCAGAGTTAATGCACTCTACAATTTCTGCCAGCCACGCACGTATTGCTTTCTATTCTTCAGAAGTCGAGGTATTACTGTTGGAGCTTCCTTCTTTCCAAAAGAAAACGTAGTGTGTTCGGGAACCTCATATCCCGGGTTTTTTTTGCTGAAATGCGTTGCTAGTGCTTTTCTCGTCCGAAACTATTCTCGCAGCGAGGATATTTAATAACATAAATGTCAGCCATGATCACGCTTAACTAAAATCAAAGTCCCACTTCAAACCACCAAACAATACAATACCTTGTTATGCTACAGCAGAAAAACTGCTATTGTTCTCCCTTATTGTTCTCATGATGACACGGTTTGCTTGATAGCATCGACATCTTAAGACATGTAATGTGTTTTGATATATTCGTCAAAGACCTTGACTGAGTTGAAAATACTTATTCTCATTAGTATACGGCATTTCCGGCGGAAACTTGCGGAAGACTTGAATGTGTTTCATTGGCGAAAACTTAAGAAAGTAGTGTTCATTTGGTGATTTTCCATTCACTGATTCGAGCTTTTTCTGTTGTGGTCGTAAGTAAGAAAAAGTAAGATCAGTATTTTGTCAATCATGAACGAGGAGATGCGGCGCGTATTTAAGGCTAAGCGAAAAAGGCAGAAGAAAAGACGCAAGGAAAGGAAAAAAGAAGAGGCAAGACAGGCCAGGGCTGCCGACAGAGAGGGAAGGATTCAGCAACAGGCGGAACGTATCGTACAAACTCGTGTTCAGAAAGGAGAGCTTAAAGTAGTCGATAAAGAAGGGAACGTTTCAAGGGCCGCGGCCGAAAAATTGGGCGAGTCTACTCGTAAAAGAGCCAACCCTAGCCGTGCTATTGTGGAAGAGGAAGGTCCCTCCAAGAAGGTCGTCCGGCGGCAAACACAGTCACATGTTGTATTAAAAGAAATTTGTCCAGATCAACTAGCAATGAAAAACGTCCCCCTTGGCAGTGGCAGTTTCGGTTCATGCTACCTGGCAGCATACAGGGGCATCGATGTGGTTGTAAAAGAGTTTCGTTTGAGGTACTATAACAACGGTAGTAAAAAGGAAGCAGAGACGAGAGTGCGAGAGGAGCTCATTTACGAGGCGCGCATCATGACCAAACTCGGCGATCATCCCGGTCTTCCGCTTTTATTTGGCGTTTGCTCAGAGCGGGCACCCTATCGCATAATTATGCAGTTTCATGGGTCCCAGGACGGCAGTTCCATGACCATAGTAAATGTTCTTGCCAAGAAACAAATAACTGACAAGGCAACTTGGACAAGGGTAATTTGCAAGACGGCGGTGGCTTTATCTCGAATCCATGAAAAGGGGTTTTTGCACAATGACCTGAAATCAAATAATGTTGTTATTGACCACAGAAATGGTACTTACAACCCGGTAGTCATAGACTTTGGAAAAAGTGTCCCACTGAGTGGAGCAAGAGGGCCAAAAACTCTTTCACTGGATAAACAAAGAACATATTCTAGGGAATTTCCACATATTGCCCCCGAAATTGTGGGAGGATTCAGAGGCCAAAGCGTTGCCAGTGACATTTTTAGCCTCGCAAAAATTGCGGAGACAATTTTTAGAAAAGCGGAACTGGGACACCTTCCTGTCTTGTTTGTTCAGGCCTTGAATGCAGACCCAACAAAAAGGCCAAGTTTGGACAAAATTATAGCCATCATGTAAAAACCTAGAATTAAAATTTTTATTTTTCGGAACCTTAACTTCCTTCATTTGTATTTTGCCACGATTTTCAGTACGTCAGTTTTAAAAGTTATCGCAGTAAGTAGTGAGTTAACATGACATTATGGAGATTATGTTTAAGATTTTATAGAACCGAAAGATTGACGATAAAACATACAGTCACTGGCAAGTGTGATAGAATGAACCTAGTTGAAAAGTACTCCGTGGTGAGGGCGTGAAAATATTTTTGTGAAAATGTGCGGAAATTAGTGCTATAAAACCAGAAAAAAAGTTGTAAACAAAACGTTTAGCGCGTCTGTCTGGGCTCAAAGTGTCAGACTTAACTTTCGAAAATTTAGCTCTCAAGATTTCCTCCGGTAACAATATTCACAAGTCCTGAAGGATTATTCTTTATTTAAATGATCGTAAGAACATCTTGATTTATCGTTAATTTTTCTTTTTAAGATTGCGTAAAACTCCTCATATTCCAAAACAAGAATTTCATCATTGGTTCGCTAAGAACCTCTTTGTATATATTTGGGTTTACTTTTGTTGATGTTAATCATGATCATTAAGATCATTTCTTCTAGATATACTGAGCTGAGGTTTTTGAAATGAGATAGATGTACAGTTATCATCGCGGCAGTAA
>CALNXK010000085.1:1867500-1957500 GCA_942486035.1 Porites lobata
TACTAAAATGCGAGCAAAGATGGCGGGTATCGTGAAAAGAAGAAAATCAGCACACGGGCGCCTTCTTGGGTAACCGAGCTAGCCAGTTATGCGCATGCGCTGGGTCCTGTGGGAACGTTCCAGCTTCCAGCTCGTCACTTTCTGTGTTTGAAAGGAAGCACCAACAAAGAGTTATTGGTTGTTTACCATTTACGAACATTTTCAGGAAAATCCGGTTGGAAAGTAAATGAAACACGACTTTTTGCGTCGTTCCAGCGCAAAATTTACGGGAGCAACGGAACACCTGAAAAGGTAGTACTGTTTTTCCGGACGGAATACCAATCGGAAATTCGTGTTCCATTTCTTCAAAGTCATCTTTGACACCGGTTTCAGGCCTTCGCCGTCGTTTTTCGGTAAATGGAACTGATTTGTATTGGATTTGTATTCATCTTAAAAGAATGCGGTACCGCTTCGCGTTTTATTCACAACCATTTCGTTGGATGACAGGTGATATTTCTTGAATTTGCTCAAATAGTGTTTTTTTTTCCTGTCTCTGTCGTTGTCTTTTCTCTTTCACTTTGCCTTCACTGTGCGTGTAGGTGGTAAGGTAGGTTTTACAATCCATTTGACCTTTTTGACTCAATTAGTAGTAAGTACAATACTGTGTTTTCGTTCTCTAAGCAGAAGGTGGTAGGTTTCATGCATGCATGGCTTATTAAAGACAAAGGTTAATAGCTGCCGTTCCTACTTCAATTTCGCATCTTTTATAGCGCCAGCTTTTTTCTCTGTGGGTGTGCGCCAAAGGCAATTTTTTAAAACATCTCAGCAGGCCGGCTACGAAGAAAAGTCTGTCATAAAACGCGGTCAAGACGATTATATTGTATTTCCATCATATGGTGATTATAAAAAATTATTTTTAGTATAAATGTTCTGCCTGTCTGCTCTTTTTGAATGAATTAAAATGCGGTTTTGTTTGAAAACTGGCTTAACACCGTTTTAATTATTCAGTGCTTTTCAGTGCGTTCTAGAACAAGAACGAAACCATCGTTACGAAATAATAATGAACAATTAAGGCTTTCTTACTTCCGCCATTGTGGATATAATTTGTGAACACGGTTTTGATACTCCTTCATAACTAAGGTTGTTTGTATAATCTGGGCTATGACCTGCCTTTTTGTTGAATAGTCGAGTTTTTCTCTCCTACTGTTGCAGTGTCTGTTTAGATGATCAAGTCCTGTGACCCTTTTTACCAAAAAACAGGAAGTGGATGGCGATAGTTGTCCGTCTTAGAGAGATGTCGGCCTTTTAGAGAGTCAACTAAAAGGAGCTAAACTAAAGAAAGGCAGGGGAGAACCAGTTTAACTATAGAGAGTTGTACTCCAGATGCTTCTACTTCCACGCTTCACGGGAATGAACATATTGACTTCGGGGGTAGTTTTTCAGCCGCCACTAATTTCCAGTTCGAATATTCGTGTCTTCTATTTTCTTCTATCTAGAATACATGCATGTGCATAACCACTCTCATTAAGTTTGTCCAAATATGACGAGCAGCTTCGACAGAAATTAAGACTGAAAATTCACCTTCATTAATGATTAGCGTCAACAAGTGAAACAAAAAACTTACTCTTTAATCGCATCCTCAAAAGTCATTGTTTTTACAATTACAGTTTCTCGATCAGAGCTTTGAGGATGGGTATGTACGTATTTATCTGATCTTTCTTGGCTTCAACTACTTTGGAAAAGAGCTCTACCTTTCCCTTTAGATCATCGAGTGGGCATCCCGTGTAAAGAGACAAAATTCCTGTTGTATGAAAATCTTGAACATCCATGAAATAATGATTTATCGCTGGAGGTGGGTTTTTAGATGGAGACGTCGTTGGAGGACGGGGCACAAAGAACTCACTGTGAAGCTGGTAAGGCGTAGCAAGAACATTGAAGCTGCTAGTCGCCATGTCATCAAATGCTGAAGCTGAGCGAAGTTTATACGTTGTAACTCTGTTGTTGATCAGAAGGTGTATCTTTGGTCGCCTGATGTCATATTCTTGGGCTTTGTGACTAAACATTCTCTTTTTACATTCTTGGAATTGGGTTGGTATGTTGTACAGGTCGATTCCGTACACTAAATCAAGCATGGCTATGATGGCTTCTCTTGAAAAATCATCTGCGTTTATTGGAATAATCAACTTCTCTGCGGCAACGAGGGCCATTTCCGTATAGATAGAAAACGATGGGTTGGTGTCGATGAAAACTACCCATTCTTCCTCATTTAGTGTTATCCCTTGCATATTTTCGTAACCTTCCAAGAAATATCGTACGCAAGATGTGATAAAGACCCAGGGATTGTGATTTAGAACAGGATCTCCCTTCTCTTGTGGTCCATATTCCGGCCAATTAATTCAAGTTGCATGTCGCCACACAACAGTTCAATATTCGGTGGCATTCGGCTGTTCAAATTGCTCACATTGGTGAGGAACGCCCGCGGATCTGTAGTTGTCTGTGGAGTACTAAATGTTTGGAGGTAAAAGCTGATAGTTTTCTCTTGTGTAAAACATTCAGTCAGACTACTGCTTGTTCCTGTAAGTTTCTTGTCTTGAGGCGTCAGCAAAGACATCGACACGTTTGCTTGTGGACAAAGATCTAGAACTAAAACTTTCTGATTAGGAAAGTGTTTTGCGTACTGTGTGGCCATGTGGAAAGTTAGTGTCGTCTTTCCAACACCTCCTTTGTTATTCCAAATCACGTAAGAGTTTAGAAGTGGCATCTCTACCTCTTCGAAAGTCACACTTCAAGTAAAGTAGGACTGAAGTCGCCTAACAAACACGCAAACACTTCTAGCCTGCGTCACAGATATCTATAAGCCTCGTGTTCTGCGAATCCCGCAAAGTCACAAGGACATATGTCGGCGTTTTTGATTGGCTAGTTTCTTACGCAGTTTGTGATTAGTCCGATTTAAACTAAGTGTTGACAGGCCAAACATGGCTCATAGCTCGTGCATGATAGTGTGAAACGTGACCCTAGAGCCCAGAGGGCAGTAGTGCAGTACCGCCTTATATGACTTAAACCGGGATGTGCCGCTGGACAAGGCACAGGCAAACCACCCTCTGGTAGTGGGGCGGTTGTTGATTGAAATCCGAGCATCGATAATTTGTTCTTTTTCCAACTCACAGTCAGTTTGAACGTCCAAATCGATCGCACTGTAAAACACGCCTGCATGTTTTGCAGGCTAGAAGAAATACAAGCAAACGAAGAATACGGTGGCTATAATTCGTTCCAAAATGCAGATTTTAACGCAAATGTTTTAATATAAGTTTGAAGAAAATGTTAACTGAGTCATGTGATGTCATGTTTATTTCACCATACCGTGTTGTTTTAAGCGCCATTTTGCGAGATGAATATTTGAAATAGTGCTCATTTAATTAATTCATTCCCTGAAAACTATAAAAATAGACTTTATTCACGATATGCCCGCCATTCTTGCGCGCGCTTAAGGAATGATGGGATAAAAGCGATGTCACGTGGCTTCTCAGGGAGGAAACAAGTGATAAATTTTTCCGATACAAGAATTCGCGGTCAAGCTTTTTTATTCTTGACAACATAAAATGAACAACTTTTTATATCAAAGACGATAATGACTAGTTATGGGTGAAAGTGATCATTGTTACTTTTTTAATTCAGCAGCGGTTGTACATGTATGTCCTCACAGCAAGCAATAATGACGTTAATTTTGTTAAAAAAACGACCCAGCTTCCAGCTAGTCACTTCCTGTGTTTGAAAGTACCAACAAAGAGTTATTGGTTGTCTCCTCAGTAAAATTTTCCGGAAAATCTGGTTAGAAAGTAAATGAAACACGACTTTTTGCGTCGTTCCAGCGGAAAATTTCCCGGAGCAACGGAACTCAATAGCGGTTTCAGGCCTTCGCGGTCGTTTTTCGGTAAATGGAACTGATTTGTATTGGATTTGTATTCATCTTAAAAGAATGCGATACCGCTTCGCATTTTATTCACAACAATTTCGTTGGATGACAGGTGATATTTCTTGAATTTGCTCAAATAGCGTTGTGGTCTAGGTAGGTTCTACAATCCATTTGACTTTTTTAACTCAATAAGGAGTGAGTACAATACTGTGTTTACGTTCTCTAAGAAGGTGGTCGGTTTTGCATGGCTTACTACAGACAGAGGTTAATAGCTGCCGTTCCTACTACAATTTCGCTTTTTTTATAGGGTCAGCTTTTTTCTCCGTAGGTGTGGGCTAAGGTAATTTTTGAAAAATCTCAACGGGCCATCTACGAAGAAAAGTCTGTCATAAAACGCGGTCGAGACAATTATATTGGATTTCTATCGTGTGGTGATTATAAAAAATTCATTTTTAGTATAAATGTTCTGCTTGTCTGCTCTTTTTGAATGAATTAAAATGCAGTTTTGTTTTAAAACTGGCTTAACACCGTTTTAATTAATTAATTCAGTGCTTTTCAGTGCGCTCTAGAACAAGAACGAAACCATCATTACGAAATAATAATGAACAATCAAGGCATTCTGATGAATACTTTTTGCAATTCCGCCAGTGTGGATATAATTTGTGAACACGGTTTTGATACTCCTTCATAACTAAGGTTGTTTTTAATATCTGGGCTATGACTAGCCTGGGTCGCAGACTCTCTAAACCTTCTGTATAGAGCTACAAATGGTTTAGACAAGTGCGTGGGCCGACTGCAACGCAGGCTAGGCTATGACCTGCCTTTTTGGTGAATGGTCGAGTTTTTCTCTCCTAGTGTCTGTTTAGATGATCAAGTTTTGTGACCCTTTTTACCAAAAAATAGGAAGTGGATAGCGATAGCTGTCCATCTTAGAGAGATGTTCGTTTTTTAGAGAGTCAACTAAAAGGAGCTAAAGTAAAGAAAGGCAGGGGAGAACCAGTTTAACTATTGAGAGTTGACCGTCTTAGATAGTTTTCTGTTGTGCTTTAGGTTCTACTCCAGATGCTTCTACTTCCACGTTTCACGGGAATGAATATGTTCGGAGGTAGTATTTCAGCCGCCACTAAATTTCCAGTTCAAAATTAATTCGAGTCTTCTATTTTCTTCTATCTGGAATACATGCAATTTGCGTAACCATTCTCATCAAGTTTGTCCAAATACGACGAGCATCTTTGACACAAATTGACAAAATTCACCTTAATTAATGATTAGCGTCAACAAATTAAACAAAAAACGTTCCTTTTCAATCGCATCCACAAAATCATTGTTTTTACAATTACAGTATCTCGATCAGAGTTCTGAGGATGGGTATGTATGTATCTATCTGCTCTTTCTTGGCTTCAACTACTTTGGAAAAGAGCTCTACCTTTCCCTTTAGATCATCGAGTGGGCATCCCGTGTAAAGAGACAAAATTCCTGTCGTATGGAAATCTTGAACATCCATGAAATAATGATTTATCGCTGGAGGTGGGTTTTTAGATGGAGACGTCGTTGGAGGACGGGGCACAAAGGACTCACTGTGAAGCTGGTAAGCCGTAGAAAAAACATTGAAGCTGCTAGTCGCCATGTCATCAAATGCTGCAGCTGAGCGAAGATTATACGTGGTAACTCTGTTGTTTATCAGAAGGTGTATCTTTGGTCGCCGGACGCTGTATTCTTGGGATTTGTGACTAAACATTCTCTTCTTACAGTCTTGGAATTGGGTTGGTATGTTGTGCAAGTCGATTCCGTACACTAAATCAAGCATGGCTATGATGGCTATGTGCGGCAACAAGGGCCATTTCCGTATAGATAGAAAACGATGGGTTGGTGTCGATGAAAACTACCCATTCTTCCTCATTTTGTGTTATCCCTTGCATATTTTTGTAACCTTCCAAGAAATATCGTACGCAAGATGTGATAAAGACCCAGGGATTGTGATTTAGAACAGGATCTTCCCTTCTCTTGTGGTCCATATTCCAGCCGATTAATTCAAGTTGCATGTCGCCACACAACAGTTCAATATTCGGTGGCATTCGGCTGTTCAAATTGCTCACATTGGTCAGGAGCGCCCGTGGATCTGTGGTTGTCTGTGGAGTGCTAAATTTTTGGAGGTAAAAGCTGATAGTTTTCTGTTGTCTAAAACATTCAGTCAGATAACTGCATGTTCCTCTTTCCCTTTCTCGAGGGGTCAGCAAAGACATCGACACGTTTGCCTGTGGACAAAGATCTAGAACTAAAACTTTCTGATTAGGAAAGTGTTTTGCGTACTGTGTGGCCATGTGGAAAGTTAGTGTCGTCTTTCCAACACCTCCTTTGTTATTCCAATTCACGTAAGAGTTTACAAGTGGCATCTCTAACTCTTCGAAAGTCGCACTTCTAAGTAAAGTAGGGCTGAAGTCACCTAACTAACACGCAAACACTTCCAGCAGCAGACACTCTAAACCTCGTGTTCGAATCCCGCAGAGTCACAAGGACCAGCCTATGCCAGTCACCACCATTTCGGAGCCCAGCTCGGAGCCTGGAACAGGATACACATGGACACATCTAGGCGTTGTTAATTGGCTAGTGTCTTAAGCAGTTTGTGATTAGTTCGATTTAAAATAAGTGTTGACAGGCCAAACGTGACTCATAGCTCGTGATAGTGTGAAATGTGACCATAGAAGCACTTAGAGCCCGGGAGGGTACCCCCTTATTGGCCATTTCGCAATTGCGTAGGGAACTGGAGCGAGTTTCAAATTTTAAACTCATCGATAAGCTGACACCACCATATAAACTGGGTCACGTTGGGATTGGTTATTTTACCAAGTTTGATGCTCTAAGGTTGAACAGGGATCAAGTTATGACTCTTGAAACATGGTTAAAGAGGTGTACAAACGTCTGGAATTTTGCGACAGCGTCCCCCAAAACCATAATAATAATAATAATAATAATAATAATAATAATAATGATAATAATAATATTATTATTATTATTATTATTATTATTATATTTTTCAGTTTTTCTGTTAAACTGTAAAATTCGTCATGCATCTACTACTTGGAAGGAACTAATTCGAAAATCACTATGTTTGCCCATTTTCAGGAATATCACAGAAATCGCGAAAAAAAAATAAGAGCTAGTTTAAAGTGCTACTACGATCAAATTTGGGAATTTGTTTTTGATTACATATTTCGAAAATGTATGTAAAAGTGACTTACCGTGCCAAGTTTGGAGTCCAAATATGATCTGGAAGTGTGTTTATTTGCACGGCAATTTTCGTAAATGTCTTGCCGCCATTACTCGATTCAAAAAATGACCGGGAGTAGTATTTGAAGGAGTTGGGGCGAGATGTGACGTAGAAAAATCAACGCGACAAAGCAAGGTAAACAAACATGGCTAATTTCGCATGCAGGACGAGATATTTTGGAAGCTTTTGGAGGTTCTTTCTTCGCTTTTTTGACTTAAAGCGAAAGTATGCCTGGTAGACGTTGTGTTGTTCAGGACTGTGGAAACGTAAAGAACGATGAATTCTCCTGATTCGGGCAGCGTTAGATTAAAGTGGAAAAGGTTCGTGTCCATTCATCGGAAGGATTTCAACACAGTGGGAAAATTTGCTGTGTGCTCGGGACGTTTCCAACCATTTGGAAAAAATCCTCTCAAACACTATCAAAGCGGAGTCGACGATCGGTGAGTGAAATTACAATGTATTTGCGCTGTGCTTATCATATTTATTTCCCCATTTACCTGTGACATGATTTTTTCTGGCATCGTTGTTCAATATGAATGCTCTGACTATTTGGACTTCCCATATTGTTGCATGTGTTTTCATACTTTTCTGCTTTCTTCTCATAGTTATAGTAAAACGGGAATTTGCGCTGAGTGGACGTGAAGTCAATTCCCCAATTCCCAGACCTTTCCACTCAAGCGTAAAATTTAGAAAAAGTGAAGCTACATAGAAATCCGGCTCTCTATTTTTTGAGAGATTATCTTGCTGTTCCTTGAGATTTGACAGTACTCCAAACTTCCCTCCAAGAAATCTTACAGCAAATTAGGAGTTACACGCGAGTCTTTTAAAACGACCAAAAATGGACTTAGTCTGATTTTTACATTCTATAAGTTCAGTTACTGTTTGCGGGTTTTTTTTCGTTTGTATTTTAATTCTATTTTCACTGTCTGCAAATGATGCATACATTTTATGGCAAAGATGCAGTTAAACCTTGCTTCCATTTCTACTTTTGAAAACATCGACATAAAGCTCAAATTTAAACTTGTTTTGAAGGGGAGATATAAAAAATGGTCCTACCTATTTTCATTTTTAGCTACTAAATGAAATTCTGGCTGGTCAAACTACTAATGAGGATACAGAGGAAGAAGACAATCCTGAAGAAGAGGTGATATCTCTGAAAGGAAGTTCTGCACCTGAGGAGAGTGCTGACACTATGGGGGCCCCCAATCTCAACCCTGAGGAGTCTCCAGAAGTCGAGGGTGTTCTGAACACAAGTCAGGGTTCTTTGCTTGAGGTAAATCCTGAAAAGGAGGACTGCATCCCTGAGACTGAGACGGGTGAGATAAGTGTTGATGCTGAGATGACTTCAGAGGTCCTAGGTACTCCTGGTGATAAGACAACTCTCGAGAGCCAAGGGATTTCTGGCACTGATGATGTTACTGAGACCATGCAGATCCTGGAGGCTCAGGGAATCGAAAAAGTGCAGAATATGGATAAGTTATGCAGATTGATGAATCATTAGCAATTCCTGAACTTGAACAGGTTTCTATGGTAGGCGCATAACTCTAATTAATGTTTATTTGCATCTTTGTATTATCATAACAATGGAAAACTACATGTGCAGTTATTTTACAACAATACTAAAACACAAAAATTCTGAAGTCTTGTTATTACAGCCTGTATTAATGTTGAAAGTTTGTTTTTTGTAGGATACTCCAACTGGACATGCTGGGAACTGCACAACATGCAAAACCCTGAGGAGTGAGGTGACTCAGTTAAGGGGCAAAGTCACAAGACTGAAGAGTAAGTTAATCTCCAATCAAGATCAGTGGGTTGAAACCTTTAAGAGCATACAAGAGCCGAAGCAGTTGCCGATGGTGAATGCTGGTGAGTCAATAATAATTATTGATGTTGATGAGTCATATAGGCATAACTGCCTATCTTTATATTTTTATTACATTTTATCAATGTTTGATTATTTAATAATAATTAAAATTTTAATGGTAATAGAATTTTTTTAATTCCATTTGTTTAAGCTATTCAAACTGATCCATGGCCAGTAACAAATGAGACAGAGTTAGGGCTAGAGGATGAATCAGAAGATGAGCAGGAAATGCAGGACGACGCGTATGAGGAGGTTGAGTGTGATGGAGACCCTACATGGAGTCCTGAAGGAATCGAAGATGCATATAAAAAACTAAAGGAAGATGATGACTCGGTGAAGACTCATCAGAACCCAAGGTACAAAGATGCAAAATTTATTGCATTTTAACATCTTAGCTCTAAGCATCCTCTGGGAAGTGATTTAGGCCTAAAACTAACTTCCATTATGAGAGGATCTATTTAGAAACAAGAGTACATGAAATTTGTTTTTTAATTTACTCAGATAAGAATTGCAAAAAAAAAAAAAAGAAGAAGAGGCATAGCCAGCCCATAGACTGGAAGTCCCAGGCCTAAAAATGTTTGGTTTGTCCACTCAACCCCTTGTAATAAATTATGCATCGTTGGGGTGGGCTAGATAGCTTAAGGGCTCAAAGTTGTCATGTGTGCAATCAACAGAATTATTATAAAAAAGCATTTTTCAGGATGTATGTGAGAGTAAAATCCCAACCCACGATTAGCCAGGTTTACAACAAGTTGAAAAACTGGCAACACCCTGAGAAAAAAACAATAAAAATGATAATCATTTTTTTATTGTTATTTTATTATTTCAGATGCTATGATTAAATGAGTATTTCCTTTCCATCATTTTTTACAGGTTGGATCTACAAGGAAAAAACATTCGAGAGGAACCAAAGGGAATTGTTTTCCTTTCCAAACTTCTTCTTTTGTTTCAGTTCTGCCACTTGTGCTTCTTTTCAAAACCCAAACTTTCTGTATCACAGACAGGTACCTTGTTTACCGTAGAAAGTCTCTGCAGAAACTGTAGCCAGACAAAAGTCTGGAAGAGTCAACCAGACCTGCTAGGAAAGTTTCCAGCAGGTAACCTGCTATTAAGTTTTGCAGTGCTCTGTGAGCCGAGTGAAAAGAAAGAAACGATACATTAAAACTGTAATTAAATTCAGGCTGAATTCGATTTAATTTTTATTACTTGTGTACATGAAAATTGGAGCAACATCAGAATTCCCAGCCACTAAACTTGAGTTTAACTGAACGCTAGAAGAACAGGGCTTCACACAGTGGGCAAGTTTGTCATTCAACAAAAAGGAAGTAAGTGGCTGAGAATTCTGAAGTTTGACCCATAAAATTAAGTGTTTACGGACAAGTATTCACGCAACTACTGTAGGTCCTTCTTGGCCCCAATGGCATACATGACACTCTTCAAGAACAAACAGTGCATTTATTATTCATTTTCTTCATCTTCAAATCCACGATAATGGCCATTTTGACTCGGAAATTTTTTCCTGATTTTGTTGTAGGCACAACAGGGCAAGGGGTATCGCCTGGAACTACCAATATAACTCCACAGCAGTCTTGTAAATTGGCGATAGGCCACAGACCTCAGAAATCTAGTTAGAGAAATGAGATCACTGTTAATTCAAGGAGGGATTGGATGGAGATAAATAAATACTCCTTTTAAAAATAAGCAGTTGGGGCAATAAAGCCATTTAGAAAATAAAAAATGTGATTCTATGAGATCAGTCCACGGCGATAAGCTTAGATGTATCAATTATTCAATGCTATGTACGGTTCGATCGTTCCGATACAAAGTCAACAATACCCCAACTTACTCATTATCACTTTTGTTGCTTTGCCCACGAACAGTTGTGTACGACTTTCCAGCTCGCGTTTTTAGGCCCAGTGCAGCCACTTCTAATACGTGGCGGTTTAAGCAGACGCTTTCAAACCCTGGATGGAGGGTTATGTATAAGGTCCGGTCTCCAATGGCTTCTTCCATGACCTCTTCGCAGCGATCGATCTCTTTCCACAAATGCACTCCTGCGCTTTTGTAACAAGGCTGACAGAGCAGTTCGAGCACGAACACCTGCAAAATGATGTGAAAAATTCGTCTGTATAAAATTATTAATTGTCTGACCTCTTCAATAAAACTATCGTATAAAATCAGGACTACAGTTAATCACATAGCAACGAAATTGTAAACTTAAACAAAAGACACAGTCGCGTTCCTCACGCGCACGATTTAACGACGGGTATGTTGAAATTGGAAAATAAAAATATAAATCTACATTCCATGATAATACCATACCATTCATTCGCTGGCACCTCTCCCAAATATCTTCGCTGAAACTGTTGTTCCTCTTCTTCTTCGCGATGAACTCTTTCGTTGTAGCAGGTTGTAGTCCGCGGCTTCTTCCTCGGTAGCAAGGGGTTCGCAACTGTCGTCGTACGGCGCAAATTCAGACAATTCCCCCATTACTTCGTCAACTATAAAACGTTCTAGATCACTTTCAGATGTGCAGGAAGAGGAATCCGACGGAGATGACATCTTAAACGTCTTGTTAAAAGGCTCTAAACTCACAAACTTTTGCCAAATGCGAATCTTTTGGTTGATGTTTCTACGTCACAGTCCATAAATCACGTGGTCAAACGCACGACCGCTTTGCCGAGATCTCGCGGGCTATTGCTTTGGGAACTTTGTAATGGCGGACGGTACTTACGCACTTTTCAGTGGGAAATTTCCAGCCCCCGTACGCAAGTATCGTTCCAATTTTTCGCTATTTGTATAATTTTGAACATATACAAAAGATTTATGTTAAAAAAACTCGGAAACAAAAACAAAAATTTTCGTCGTAGTAGCACTTTAAATGGTTTTGGAGGACGCTGTCACAAAATTACAGACGTTTGTATGGATCTTTAACTAGGGCTTTCCACAAGTTGCTTAGCAACTCTTTGGCAACTTCTCGTATTTCGAGCAACTTTTTTTCGTTTCAAGAGACTTTTTGCATTCTGAGCAATTTCTCTAGTTAGTAATTCTGAGATATCGGAGCAGCTTTTATTACTTAAATTGGCCTTTCTTCGATATTTCACGATGTTTTAGTAGAGAATTTATGAATTTCGTGTAAGAAAAGGAGCCAAATCCTGCCTCGTACCCAGACGTCTCTCTTCGATGTGCGCGCAAAGGAAGGCGGGAAGGAGACAACGGGCGAGACGTCTGGCGAGGTATATACTTCATGGTGGAAAGCCACAAGTGCATCGGTAATATACACTCTGTGTAGTATGTAGTATTGTGTCTTCTCCCCAATAGTTATTGGTAGTTACTAGTAGTTACTAGTAGTTACTAGTAGTTAATGGTAGTTACTAGTAGTTACTGGTAGTTATTAGTAGTTCCTGGTAGTTACTAGTAGTTACTAGTAGTTACTAGTAGTTGTCGGTAGTTACTAGTAGTTACTGGTAGTTATTAGTAGTTCCTGGAAGTTACTAGTAGTTACTAGTAGTTATTAGTAGTTACTGGTAGTTATTAGTAGTTCCTGGTAGTTACTAGTAGTTATCGGTAGTTACTGGTAGTTACTAGTAGTTGTCGGTAGTTACTAGTAGTTACTGGTAGTTATTAGTAGTTCCTGGTAGTTACTAGTAGTTATCGGTAGTTACTACTAGTTACTGGTAGTTGGTGGTCTTTATTGGTAGTTACTAGTAGTTAGTGGTAGTTATTAGTAGTTACTGGTAGTTACTAGTAGTTACTAGTAGTTACTAGTAGTTATTAGTACTTACTGGTAGTTATTAGTAGTTACTGGTAGTTACTAGTAGTTATCGGTAGTTACTAGTAGTTACTGGTAGTTGGTGGTATTTATTGGTACTTACTAGTAGTTAGTGGTAGTTATTAGTAGTTACTGGTAGTTACTAGTAGTTACTAGTAGTTACTAGTAGTTATTAGTAGTTACTGGTAGTTATTAGTAGTTCCTGGTAGTTACTAGTAGTTATAGGTAGTTACTAGTAGTTACTGGTAGTTGGTGGTATTTATTGGTAGTTACTAGTAGTTAGTGGTAGTTATTAGTAGTTACTGGTAGTTACTAGTAGTTACTAGTAGTTATTAGTAGTTACTGGTAGTTATTAGTAGTTCCTGGTAGTTACTAGTAGTTATCGGTAGTTACTAGTAGTTACTGGTAGTTGGTGGTATTTATTGGTAGTTACTAGTAGTTAGTGGTAGTTATTAGTAGTTACTGGTAGTTACTAGTAGTTACTAGTAGTTACTAGTAGTTATTAGTAGTTACTGGTAGTTATTAGTAGTTCCTGGTAGTTACTAGTAGTTATAGGTAGTTACTAGTAGTTACTGGTAGTTGGTGGTATTTATTGGTAGTTACTAGTAGTTAGTGGTAGTTATTAGTAGTTACTGGTAGTTACTAGTAGTTACTAGTAGTTACTAGTAGTTATTAGTAGTTACTGGTAGTTATTAGTAGTTACTGGTAGTTACTAGTAGTTATCGGTAGTTACTAGTAGTTACTGGTAGTTGGTGGTATTTATTGGTACTTACTAGTAGTTAGTGGTAGTTATTAGTAGTTACTGGTAGTTACTAGTAGTTACTAGTAGTTACTAGTAGTTATTAGTAGTTACTGGTAGTTATTAGTAGTTCCTGGTAGTTACTAGTAGTTATAGGTAGTTACTAGTAGTTACTGGTAGTTGGTGGTATTTATTGGTAGTTACTAGTAGTTAGTGGTAGTTATTAGTAGTTACTGGTAGTTACTAGTAGTTACTAGTAGTTATTAGTAGTTACTGGTAGTTATTAGTAGTTCCTGGTAGTTACTAGTAGTTATCGGTAGTTACTAGTAGTTACTGGTAGTTGGTGGTATTTATTGGTAGTTACTAGTAGTTAGTGGTAATTATTAGTAGTTACTGGTAGTTACTAGTAGTTACTAGTAGTTACTAGTAGTTATTAGTAGTTACTGGTAGTTATTAGTAGTTCCTGGTAGTTACTAGTAGTTATAGGTAGTTACTAGTAGTTACTGGTAGTTGGTGGTATTTATTGGTAGTTACTAGTAGTTAGTGGTAGTTATTAGTAGTTACTGGTAGTTACTAGTAGTTACTAGTAGTTATTAGTAGTTACTGGTAGTTATTAGTAGTTACTGGTAGTTACTAGTAGTTATCGGTAGTTACTAGTAGTTACTGGTAGTTGGTGGTATTTATTGGTAGTTACTAGTAGTTAGTGGTAATTATTAGTAGTTACTGGTAGTTACTAGTAGTTACTAGTAGTTACTAGTAGTTATTAGTAGTTACTGGTAGTTATTAGTAGTTCCTGGTAGTTACTAGTAGTTATCGGTAGGTACTAGTAGTTACTGGTAGTTGGTGGTATTTATTGGTGTTACTAGTAGTTAGTGGTAGTTATTAGTAGTTACTGGTAGTTACTAGTAGTTACTAGTAGTTACTAGTAGTTATTAGTAGTTACTGGTAGTTATTAGTAGTTACTGGTAGTTACTAGTAGTTATCGGTAGTTACTAGTAGTTACTGGTAGTTGGTGGTATTTATTGGTAGTTACTAGTAGTTACTGGTAGTTATTAGTAGTTTTACACCAAGTACTACAGTTACTACAGCACTAATAGTGGTGGGCGGTGGCCCGGGACATTTTGGGCAGTCTTACACCAAGTACTACCCTTACTGGTAGTTACTGGTATTTACTAGTAGTTACTGGTAGTTGCTAGTAGTTGCTGGTAGTTACTAGTAGTTACTAGTAGTTAACGGTAGTTCTTGGTATTTATTAGTAGTTGCTAGTAGTTGCTGGTAGTTACTGGTAGTTATTAGTAGTTCCCGGTAGTTACTAGTAGTTATCGGTAGTTATTAGTAGTTACTGGTAGTTGGTGGTATTTATTGGTAGTTATTAGTAGTTACTGGTAGTTACTAGTAGTTATCGGTAGTTACTAGTAGTTACTGGTAGTTAGTAGTAGTTCCGGGTAGTTACTAGTAGTTATCGGTAGTTATTAGTAGTTACTGGTATTTATTGGTAGTTACTAGTAGTTACTGGTAGTTATTAGTAGTTACTGGTAGTTATTGGTATTTACTAGTAGTTACTGGTAGTTGCTAGTAGTTGTTGGTAGTTACTAGTAGTTACTAGTAGTTATCGGTAGTTATTGGTATTTACTACTAGTTGCTAGTAGTTGCTGGTAGTTACTAGTAGTTACTGGTAGTTATTAGTAGTTCCCGGTAGTTACTAGTAGTTATCGGTAGTTACTAGTAGTTACTGGTAGTTGGTGGTATTTACTGGTAATTACTTGTAGTTACTGGTAGTTACTAGTAGTTGCTGGTAGTTACTAGTAGTTACTAGTAGTTATCGGTAGATAAGATAAGATAAGATAAGAACTTTATTTTAGCACGATAAAAAGATCAGCATTGCTGGTGGGGTCGTGCATACTAACAATTACAAGAAAAATAAGAAGTACGATTAAAAACTAAAAACTGTTAAAAATGTTTGAAATAGGTCGTGAAAATGTACAATTAAAAATTAAAACTGTTAAAAGTATTCGTAACCGATATCTCTATTTTTGGTAGTAGCTAAGATTGGTTCGAAATGCATTTTATCGGTATCAAATTTTACGAGACAGCGTTTAAATTCTTTCAAGGTTTTGGCCCCTGTTTCCTTGTTCGTTAAAGTGTTCCATGCGATTGCTCCTCTAAAGCGTATGGAGTTCCTGATAAAATTTGTTTCTGGTCTTGGAAGAATGATGTTCTCATTTCTTCTGCAGCCTGAATTCCTCTGTAAAAACAAATTTTTAAATTCCGTGACGGTGTAACCTTTTAAACATTTGAAGACAAACTCCGTTAGTCGCAGTTTGTACATTGTTTCCAAACTATCCCATCCAGTTCGCATTAAGACATCTTCAGCGCTTGTGTCCCATGGCAGCCCATTTACAATCCGTCCAGCCCTTGCATGGAGTTTCTCCAAGTTTTTTAGGTGTGTCTTGTTGCACGATCCCCACACTGTCAGACCGTATGTAACTGATGGCAGTATCACTTTTGTGTAGAAATCTTCTAATTGCTTCTGAGGGAGGAATCGCATGCGTCGGAGTAGACTTAACTTGGATGCGAAGGACTTCGCTACATTTGCAGCATGATCTGACCACGACAACTTGTTATCAACTTGTACTCCGAGGAGTCTTTCTGAGGTTGTCCACTTTATGATGTTGTTGCCAAGGCGCAGAGCTTGGATAGGGCCAGTAAATGTTGATTTGCGCTGCATGATCATTGCTTTGCATTTCTCTGGGTGTGGTACCATCGAATTTCTGTCGCACCATTCCTGGAGTTCAGCTAGAACATTGTTTAATGAGTTTGTTAGCAAATCCATCGTTTCTGCAATACAGTATATTGTTGTGTCGTCTGCATACAGGTAAGTTTCCGCAGAGCGTAGTGATTTTGGGAGGTCGTTTGTGAAGAGGGAGAATAACGTGGGTCCGAGGACCGATCCTTGAGGCACTCCGTGAGCTATAATCTGTGTATCGGAGTCGGATCCGTTGATTCTGACGAATTGTCTTCGTTCTGTAAGGTAGTTCTTTAACCACAGCCAGACATCTCCTCTGATTCCAAGGTCGTTCAGCTTTTGTAGCAATATATTGTGCGACACTGTGTCGAAAGCTTTGGTGAAATCCACAAACAGTATTCCCACAAGAAGCTTTCTTTCTACTGCTTCTCTCCACCTCTCAGTTAGGTGTATTAATAACTGTTCTGTTGACTTTCCCTTTCTATAAGCCCATTGTCTGTTATCGAGTAAATTTTGCGTAACCACGTGATTAGTGATATTACTTGCGATGCAGGATTCCATTAATTTACTTGGTATACTGAGCATAGACAGTGGTCTGTAACATGTTCTGTCTTCCTCTCGTCCTTTTTTGAACGCTGCACTGACTCTAGCTATTTTCCACTGGTCTGGTGGCTTGCAGGCTTCAACACTCTGTTTAAACACGCTCGTGAGAGATGGGGCAATAGCCATACCTGCATACTTTAAAAGACGCGCAGATACGCCATCTGGCCCCGTGGCTTTCTTCACTTTAACTTACAGATCTTTTCCTCGATTTCCTTCTGACTGATCGTGATGCTGGTCATAATCGGCATGTCCACATTCTCACGGCTATAGGCGTGTAATGGCTGAATTTCATCGGCGGGGCCAATCAATTTTTCAGCAATTGTGCAGAAATAATCGTTTAACATGGTTGCCTTTTCAGTGTCATCTGTTGTAAGGGTTCCATCGTCCTTCTTTAATTGGTGGGCTTGTCTGTTTACTTTTGTTGTTCCTGATGTCTTTTTCAGTAGTTTCCAGTAAGCAGCAGCGGATTTTACTTCATCGAATAGATTGGAGTAATAATCGGCTTTGGCTTTTTTCGTCATTGTTGAGACTTTATTTCTAAGTCTTTTATAGTCATCCCATAGCAGTGGATCATTTGATTGACGCGCCGCTTTCAGAGTCTTATATCTTTGATTCATGGTTATTCTAATTTCCTTTGTTATCCAAAGGCAGGCTGTTACTGCGTACTTTAATTTGTTTAAGTGGCGCGTGTTCGTTGCACAATTCTATGAAGAGCAGGTTCCATGCGTAATAAACATCAGTCGGATCATCAAAAACTTCGCATACTTGAAAAGGCACACGGGCAATGTCACTTTGAAAGTTCCTCTCGTTGAATTTGTTGAAGTTCCTGATGGTAATTATTTTAGGCTGGTCTCTCGGGATACTGGCTGATAAGGTTGCATAAATCATGTCGTGATCTGAGATACCCAGGGGACATGTGCCCTTTTGTTTGACCAGATCTTTTCTGTTCGTGACAATGAGGTCAATCAACGTTTTAGAATGGTTAGTAATTCTTGTTGGTCCTTTTACCACGTTCTTCATATTATACTGTTCGAGTATCCCTTTCATCTTGTTTCCTTCGTACGACGTGTCGCCGCGTTCGTCCTGTAATAGATTGGTATTAAAGTCCCCAAGAAGTACTATATTTAAGAATTTTGTCCAGATATTTTCCATTAATTTTGGAAACGCTGTGAAGAATTCATTGTTTTGGTTTGGTGGCCGGTATATAGTTCCTACCAGGATGTCTCTTGAGTCAGCCTTTACTTGCATACATATCCCTTCCACTTGTTCATCTTCCAAGTCCGGTCGATGGATTGCTTTCAGCGACTTGCGATAATATATCACACAGCCCCCGCCTTGTCTGTCTGGTCTGTCTCTTCGGATCAGATTGTAATCTTCAATATCTATTTCTCCGTCAATGATTTCGCTGTTTAAGTGCGTTTCTGTTACTCCGAATACGTCGAAACGGCATAGCTTTAGAAGGATTCGTAATTCGTCCACCTTTTTCCGTAAGCCACGAACGTTTAAGTGTGCTATTTTAAGATGTTTTGCATTGGTAGTAAGTTTGTGAACTAAATCCTGTAGGTATTCATCGTTATGGTCTTCGGTATGATTTCTGCATTCGTTCATAGACTTGTTGTCCAGGAAAGGCCCATAATCAGCTTCTACAGTGTTCAACTGTAACCCGCAGTCAAGCGAGTCATCCAAAGTAACGTCACCAGAGAAAGGCAGATTAAATAGAAGGCAAACATTGCAAATCCAATTCTGCGGTTGAATACTTTTGAATTGCTTCGGGCTTACTCCACCACACCTAATGTGAAAGTGTTTATTACACTCGTTGCAGTTGAGCGCCCGGTGATTTCGAGAGATTGTCTTTGAACAGTGATGGCATCTGTCGGGTCCAGGATTCAAATTGATATCTCCACTGATAAACAGTCTTATTTGGTGAAAGCTAGACGTCGAATTGGAGTGGTACGTCGAATTGGAGTGGTACGTGGAATTGGAGTTATTGGTATTCACTAGTAGTTACTAGTAGTTGCTGGTAGTTACTAGTAGTTACTAGTAGTTATTAGTAGTTCCTGGTAGTTACTAGTAGTTATCGGTAGTTACCAGTAGTTGGTGGTATTTATTGGTAGTTATTAGTAGTTACTGGTAGTTACTAGTAGTTGTCGGTAGTTACTAGTAGTTGCTGGTAGTTACTAGTAGTTGCTGGTAGTTACTAGTAGTTTTCGGTAGTTACTAGTAGTTGGTGGTAGTTACTAGTAGTTTCCTGTAATTGCTAGTAGTTACTAGTGGTTAATGGTAGTTTTTGGTATTTACTAGTAGTTACTGGTAGTCACTGGTAGTTATTATATTAGTAGTTGTCGGTAGTTGCTTGTAGTTATCGGTAGTTACTAGTAGTTAGTGGTAGTTACTAGTAGTTGCTGGTAGTTACTAGTAATTACTGGTAGTTACTAGTAGTTTTCTGTAGTTACTAATAGTTGGTGGTAGTTATTGGTAATTACTAGTAGTTACTGCTAGTTACCAGTAGTTGCTGGTAGTTACTAGTAGTTGCTGGTAGTTACTGGTAGTTGCTGGTAATTACTGATTCGAGTCGACTGTTTTCATTTGCCTCGACTATTTCTGTTGACGCTGTTGAAGTGAAAGTCTAGAAATATAACAGAGCACTTTATGTCAGGTTCGGCGCGGAAAAACAGTTATATTTTTTTGCAAGTAATCATGTTTCCCTTGTTGATTTCGTCTCGGTAAACATCAGGACTCTCGGCGTTCTCAATTCCTTTCCTGTAGGTTCCGCCAGTGTGGCATTAAACCAATGTTCACACAAAGCAATCACTTTGAGTAGACTTCATTTGTGATAGCCTGCGCGCAGAGGTGATAGCCTGCGCGAGGTTCAGAGTTAGATCCTCGGTGACATCACATCCTTTTTTCAACTTCCTTACTTTTCTGCGTAGCTTCAACTAGCTTTAATGACCCTTAAATTAAACAAAAAAGAGCACTGATGAAGAGAGAGCGTAAACTAAGCGTACTGTCGACCTCAAGTTTATCTTTACCTTACTAAGAATAGCCAGATTTAAGATTCCCTGATAAGCACTCACAAGATATGCGCAGCAAAAGATTAACAAAGTAAATGAAGTAAGATCATTTCAAAAAACTGTTCCAAAAGTACAAGTACAAATTAAACGTAAGAAAACCGAACAAGCATCCACGGGAAAACTGGTCTGCGCAGAAGTGATTTGCTATTCAGAATGAGTGGCCTTAATGATGGGAACTGAACTAGAAAAGTTAATCAACAACTAAAAGAAATACATTTTTGTTTCCCTCGAATCTCGATGTTTGTGATTAACGGGAGACAAATTAACTGTTTCCCCGATAGCAGTCATTACGGTTTATTGTAGCATCTATCATGATATCATAAATACCGACTGGATTTAATTCACTCAATTAAAATCATTGCAATTTCAGCCATGTCGGGTCGTAAACCTTCCGATGTTGAGAGCGAACCTGAAAACGAACAAGATAATGAGCAGATAGAGATGGTGAAAAACACGGCCCATGAACCGGATGAAACATCAGAAGAACTAGTTGTAGTGTGCAATGGTTTGAGAGAAAAAAGAAAGGTGGAGACAGGTGAGAAGGCAGAGAAACATGCAAGAAAAGGTAAGCCATTGGAAAGGTTTGTTTAAGAATTGATACAGACTGAAAGCATTTCATTTCGCAGCAAAAAAATAAAAAATGTGTGGTCATGTTTAGAATTTTCTTGCTATTTCTTTTTGTAACTGATACTATCTGATTTTAATAAAAAAAATTCCACAAGTTATATTATTACCACTTATGTATAAATTTAGCACGATGAAAAATGGTTCACTAAAAGAATTTCAAAAATACCGTCAAGGTTGCTGAGAGCGATTACTTGAACCATTTTTTTTATTGACTCCTAAGTAACGTATAAAACGGAATTTGATGTAACTAGTAAAATGATGGTATATATAAAAAAGTGTGTTTGTCGATATTACGGTTTAAGTTTATATAAAATTGTAAAAAATTTTAACATGACGTAATATTTGAGGAATCAAAATTTTTTTACCGACAACTACTAGTAACTATCAGTAACTACTGAGAAAGTGGCAGCGTGGAAGAAAAGAGAGGAAAGGTTGCGCTTCGGGAAATTGCAGATATCGATTGATAAGAATAATTATAATAATAAGAAGAAAAATAAGAATAAGAATAAATCAGAAAATAAGAAATGAAACCATTTTTTGGAACACTTATATATCTCATAGTTAAGTAAAGAATCTGATTACACTATGGGCTCTAAAAGTTCTCACCTACAAACATAAAGTAATTGAAAATTCAGTGAGGCTAAAAATGAAGAACAGGTATAATGCGTCTTCGAAAATAATCGGAACTGTTTACATTTATTTAATTAGGGCCAAAGGATCAAGCAAACAGGAACCAGAGAACGTCAACCCGCAGATTAACGAGAAGACAGCAGAAAGCGCAGAACCAGCAGAACCAGCAAGAGCAGCAGCAACACGATCTGGGGACGACACGCACACAAACTGTTATTCTTGATCAAGAATAATTAACTGAAACAAAGATGGATTTAGAAAGGGTGTGAGCAGATATTTACGCGATCAGACAAATTAGTTTCGTAACTGATGACGTGTGCAAATTTAATATTCAGATGTTAAAAAATATCGTTTCGTAACATCGCCTAGACGTCAGCTGAAACAAAACAAAAATGTTATTTTTTTTTTTAAGATCAACTGACCGAACCTTCATTAACTGAAATAATAGTATAGCTAAAATAAAATCAGGACTTACTTATGCCTCATCCACACTAACTAGACCGGTTTAATTAAACCAAGTTTTAGAAAAATTAAAAGCCGACTTGGAAAACTGGACACAGCGTTTCACACAGGATTCCCAAAGGAAATTGAACATGTTTTGTAATTTGTACTAAATTTGCAATCCATTTAAGTTAGTTAGCAGCTTTTATGAAAGAAAGAAAATTAAAACTGTGTTTAATCAAACACGTTTTTAAACATGTTTAAGTTTTGGTGTGAATGGGGCTTTAGTTTAATGTAAAACCTTCAGATTAACACGAAATTTATTTTAGACTGAAATGCGCTTTCAGTGGTACTATACTGATGATAGGTAGAAATACATTTAGTGCTGGGAGAACAGCCCAACGGGAATATCTGGATTCATAAGGCTATCAGCTCTTTGTTCTTGCTGGGAGCAAGTGCGATGTCGTTTCATTACCGTAGGATTCTCGAAACAAACTTGAACTGTCCTGTAACAGTGGCCCATGGCCCAAGCGGCACAGGCAAAACCACTGCCCTTCTTTCAGAACTTTCACTTTTCTGACTTTTGAAGGCCAAAAGAATAATTTCTACTCAAGGGGGACCAAAGAAAGCTTCATATCAATTTTGGCAAAGCAAGTCAGTGAAAAACATTAATTAACAAAAAACACAAGCGTGAAAAGAGGTGCCAGTAAGCCACTTGGGGCAGTACAGAAAGTGCAAGGTACCGCTTAGTAATCTTAATCGACAGTTACCACTTTTGAGACCAAATCTTAACAGGTCATTATGATCACACCTTAGAAGCAATATGAAAAAATGGAAATCACTTTATTTTCAGAAGGTAATTTTAAATATTGCTGATACAACATCAAAAAATTTGATTTTTGAAAAATCCACCTACGCAGCCGCCATACAATTAGATAATTAAAACCGTTTACATCAAATTATGGAAAGAGAACCTTTAATGTAACATCAGTTTTACAGAGGACTTCCACAATTAGGAAATGGATATTTACTTCAAACACATTAAAGAATATTACTGTTTACAAGGTTTTCAATGTGATAATGACTATGTCAGCCACATCATTAAGTGATGATTTTATAAATTAGCAGAAATAAAATTACAGGAAAATAGTTACGATATTGAGACTGAAATACACGTCACTTTAAATGGAATTTATGAGCCAACCTGTTATTCTGCGTAAAGGCATATTAAGTTTAAGAAAAGCTTTCACAAATAAAGTCTACTAAAAGTGATTGCTTTGTGTGAACATTGGTTTAATGCCACACTGGCGGAACCTACAGTTAAGGAATTGAGAACGCCGAGAGTCCTGATGTTTACCGAGACGAAATCAACAAGGGAAACATGATTACTTGAGGAAAAATATAACTGTTTTTCCGCGCCGAACCTGACATTAAGTGCTCTGTTATATTTCTAGACTTCCACTTCAACAGCGTCAACAGAAATAGTCTAAGCAAACGAAAACAGTCGACTCGAATCAGTAATTACCGGCAACTATTAGAAACTCCCAGCAACTACTAGTAACTACCAGCAACTACTGGTAACTAGCAGTAACTACTAGTAATTACCAATAACTACCACCAACTATTAGTAACTACAGAAAACTACTAGTAACTACCAATAATTACTAGTAACTACCAGCAACTACTAGTAACTACCACTAACTACTAGTAACTACCGATAACTACAAGCAACTACCGACAACTACTAATATAATAACCACCAGTGACTACCAGTAACTACTAGTAAATACCAAAAACTACCATTAACCACTAGTAACTACTAGCAATTACCGGAAACTACTAGTAACTACCAGCAACTACTAGTAACTACCGACAACTACTAGTAACTACCAGCAACTACTAGTAACTACAAGCAACTACTAGTAACTACCGACAACTACTAGTAACTACCAGTAACTACTAATAACTACCAATAAATACCACCAACTACCAGTAACTACTAGTAACTACCGATAACTACTAGTAACTACCAGGAACTACTAATAACTACCAGTAACTACTAGTAACTACCAGCAACTACTAGTAACTACCGACAACTACTAGTAACTACCAGTAACTACTAATAACTACCACTAACTACCAACTACCACAACTACCAGTAACTACCAGTAACTACTAGTAACTACTACTAGTAACTACCAGTAACTACTAACTAACTACCAGTAACTACTAGTAACTACCAGTAACTACTAGTAACTACCGATTACTACTAGTAACTACCAGCAACTACTAATAACTACCACTAACTACCAGTAACTACTAGTAATAACCAATAAATACCACCAACTACCAGTAACTACTAGTAACTACCAAAAACTACTAGTAACTACCGGGAACTACTAATAACTACCAGTAACTACTAGTAACTACCATCAACTACTAGCAACTACCAGTAACTACTGTTAAATACCAGCAACTACTAGCAACTACCAGTAACTACTAGTAAATACCAATCACTACCATCAACTACTAGTAACTACTAGTAAATACCAGTGACTACTAGTAACTACCGATAACTACTAATAACTACCACTAACTACCAGTAACTACAAGTAATTACCGTTAACTACTAGTAACTACCGGGAACTACTAATAACTACCAGTAACTACTAGTAACTACTAGCAACTACTAGTAAATACGAATAACTACCGATAACTACTCGTAACTACTAGTAACTACCAGCAACTACTAGTAACTACCAGCAACTACTAGTAACTAACAGTAACTACCGATAACTACTAGGAACTACTAGTAACTACCAGTAACTACTATTAACTACCGATAACTACTAGTAACTACCAGTAACTACTAATAACTACCAGTAACTACTAGTAACTATCAGCAACTACTAGCAACTACTAGTGAATACCAATAACTACCGATAACTACTAGTAACTACTAGTAACTACCAGCAACTACTAGTAACTACTAGTAACTACCAGTAACTACCAGTAAATACCACTAACTACCAGTAACTACTAGTAACTACCGATAACTACTAGTAACTACCTACTAATAACTACCAGTAACTACTAGTAACTACCAGCAACTACTAGCAACTACTAGTAAATACCAATAACTACCTACTAGTAACTACTAGTAACTACCAGCAACTACTAGCAACTACCAGTAACTACTAGTAAATAAGTAACTACCAGTAACTACCAGTAACTACTAATAACTACCAGTAACTACTAGTAACTACCAATAACTAGTAACTACTAGTAACTACCGATAGTAACTACCAGTAAACTACTACTACTAACTACCAGTAACTACTAGTAACTACTAGTAACTACCAGTAACTACCAGTAACTACTAATAACTACCAGTAACTACCACCAACTACCAGTAACTACTAATAACTACCGATAACTACTAGTAACTACCAGGAACTACTAATAACTACCAGTAACTACTAGTAACTACCAGTAACTACCAGCAACTACTAGTAACTACCAATAACTACTAATAACTACTAGCAACTACCAGTAACTACCAGTAACTACTAGCAACTACCAGTAACTACTAGTAAATACCAGTAACTACCAGTAACTACCAGCAACTACTAATAACTACCAGTAACTACTAGTAACTACTACAATAAATACCACCAACTACCAGTAACTACTAGGAACTACCATAACTACTAGTAACTACCAGTAACTACTAGTACCTAACTACTAATAACTACTAGTAACTACTAGTAACTACTAGTAACTACCAGTAACTACTAATAACTACCACTAACTACTAGTAACTACCAATAAATACCACCAACTACCAGTAACTACTAGTAACTACCGATAACTACTAGTGACTACCAGGAACTACTAATAACTACCAGTAACTACTAACAACTACTTGTAACTACTAGTAACTACTAGTAACTACTAGTAACTACCGACAACTACTAGTAACTACCAGTAACTACTAATAACTACCACTAACTACTAGTAACTACCAATAAATACCACCAACTACCAGTAACTACTAGTAACTACCGATAACTACTAGTAACTACCAGTAACTACTAACAACTACCAGTAACTACTAATAACTACTAGTAACTACTAGTAACTACTAGTAACTACTAGTAACTACCAGTAACTACTAATAACTACCACTAACTACTAGTAACTACCAATAAATACCATCAAGTACCAGTAACTACTAGTAACTACCGATAACTACTAGTAACTACCAGGAACTACTAATAACTACCAGTAACTACTAACAACTACTTGTAACTACTAGTAACTACTAGTAACTACCGACAACTACTAGTAACTACCAGTAACTACTAATAACTACCACTAACTACTAGTAACTACCAATAAATACCACTAACTACCAGTAACTACTAGTAACTACCGATAACTACTAGTAACTACCAGTAACTACTAACAACTACCAGTAACTACTAATAACTACTAGTAACTACTAGTAACTACTAGTAACTACCAGTAACTACTAATAACTACCACTAACTACTAGTAACTACCAATAAATACCACCAACTACCAGTAACTACTAGTAACTACCGATAACTACTAGTAACTACCAGGAACTACTAATAACTACCAGTAACTACTAATAACTACTAGTAACTACTAGTAACTACCAGTAACTACTAATAACTATCACTAACTACTAGTAACTACCAGTAACTAAATAAATACCACCAACTAACCAGTAACTACCAAACTAACTAGTAACTACCAGTAACTACCAAGTAACTACCAGTAACTACTAGTAACTACCGATAACTACTAGTAACTACCAGTAACTACTAATAACTACCAGTAACTACTAATAACTACCACTAACTACTAGTAACTACCAATAAATACCACCAACTACCAGTAACTACTAGTAACTACCGATAACTACTAGTAACTACCAGGAACTACTAATAACTACCAGTAACTACTAGTAACTACCGACAACTACTAGTAACTACCAGTAACTACCGATAACTACTAGTAACTACCAGGAACTACTAATAAGTACCAGTAACTACTAATAACTACTAGTAACTACCAGGAACTACTAATAACTACCAGTAACTACTAGTAACTACCGACAACTACTAGTAACTACCGACAACTACTAGTAACTACCAGTAACTACTAATAACTACCATTAACTACTAGTAACTACTAGTAACTAATAGTAACTACCAATAGCTATTGGGGAGAAGACACAATACTACATACTACACAGAGTGTATATTACCGGTGCACTTGTGGCTTTCCACCATGAAGTATATACCTCTGGCGATCTTGTTTTCAAGATGGCGGGAAGAGTAATGGCGGACGAATATGCAATTTGTAAAATAAGTTCAGCCCTATGCATTTTACCAATTTTGAGCAAATTATTGTCTATCCACGTCCTGTGAATGAAGTGGAAGCTGTTTTCACCCCACACATTGGACTCAAGCATCATAATGTGTTTACTACCGAACTACATAATGTTTACTACCGAACTTTAAATCGAAAAACTACTAGCCGCGGACGGGACAGTACTGCCTTTAATATAATGAAACTGCCGCACGCCAAGGTAACAGCCGGTCAGGAAAGTTAGTAAGTTAGTAATCGTTTCTGTTAAGGTCCCCAGTGATGAAACGATCTCTGTCATCTCTTCAGTCGAAATGAAAAATGGCGAGCTGAGAATTGTTGCAACAGCCAAATGAGGCCAAGTGTTTTGTAACGCTTTAATACTATTTGCTGCACGCTGTATCTTGAGTACTCGAAAAGGCAACAAACCAGTCTAGTCTCAAGACCTCTAAGTTGTGTTATTAAATACTAGATAATAAATCTGTTAAATTTTTGTCTCAGGATTTCGCATTTTGTATCATTTGCTCGACAATGTAAGCTTATGTTCTTAAAGGAGAAACAGCCACAAAACTATCTCTAGGTTTTTTTTTAATTGTATTTTTTTATTTTTTGATTACATCACTGGGTACTAGACTTGTCACTGAATGCACAGCCAGGTGTAAATAAATTCTACTTACTTTTTATTTATATACCTCATTTTATGATGAAGCTGTGTTGGTTTTAAGTTGATAGACAATTTTGTTACCCTGATGGAAGAGGGCGATGTAGTTGATGAGATGCCATCGTAACTACCATTAGCCAGACAGGAGACGTTGCCCTAGACACTTTAAAAAAATAATTGTGTTTGAATATTTCAAATTTCATGGCAAACAAGATGCTGTGATTGCCATTTTAGAGAATAATGATTGCATTGTCCTAATGCCAACTGGTGGTAGGAAAGACTGAGTATTATGAAGTTCTTGGGATCATTCTACCCAGATTCAACATTGTTGTTCCTGTGATTGCTTATACATGGTTCCTTTCTTTGCAAACCTGTGGTAGCATAAAATTCCCCTCACAAGTCTTCTGAAGGGGTAGTTTTTGACCTGCTTTGGAGTTGCAGAGGAATACAAGATCATATTATTTTTTTTATGGACACAGAATTGCCAAATGGAAAAAACATTAAGATAAGTATAGATGATTCTGCAGAACTACTCAGGGGCGGATCCAGGATTTTTTTTAGGAGGGGGTGCACTCGTCTCTTGCTCTAATTCACCACATAGTTTTTGTTTTGCAGAATACCAGTCGTATTAGAAAACCGCAGGTCATCTCGGGGGGGGAGGGGGGTGCACCCCCTGCACCCTCCCCATAGATCTGCCCCTGGAACTACTAACCCCCAACCCCATTCCTAGAAATTTTAACTACAAAATTATAATTAAGATACAAGCATCGAATGGAAAGAACAGTAAAAACAGGCCCCTGGACAAACTGGAGGAATATGCAGTAAAAACACTACACTACACTATTAGTAGGCTGATGTCGACAGGTCTATTAACAGTGTCAAGCAATGAAAAATGCCTGCTGTTTTAAGTATGGACCAGAAGCTCAGCCATGCAAAACCCACAACCCTTTCCATTGCTTCCACCTCACCCAGAGAAATAGAAAATATTGCTCCTATTCCTTAAATTAGTGTCACTGGACATTGAATTGATGTATGTTTTATGAACTTCTGCTGAGATTATTGAACTGAGATGTGGTCAGGTCATTGAACTATGGTCAGCAAAAGAGAAAACCTGCACCCCTAATCCAACTTAAACTCAAACTAGCTGTCTTGCCCAAAGTAATAAAATACTTTGCTATTATAATTCCTTCATTTTGGGCAATAGAATTTGGGTTGATGTGTGTTTTTTGAACTAATACTGTGATAAAAGTGTGTGTACAGTTGCCCCTTCCCCTCAGAAAAAATTGCTGTACATGGGCTACTGAGATTATTAAATGGGCATGTTGTCATTGAACTGACTTCTGTTAAAAAAGAGTTAAGCCCGTTCCCCCTTTTTTTTTTACATTTGTGTGTCCCAATAAAGTTACATTGAGACACAGACCTGGAGTCTGAATGAGATGTAGTAGTGTGGTCATTGAATCATTGTGTTTTAACTGAACTGTATACTTTATTCAACCTTTATTCAAACATTTTTAGTCTTGCAATAGGGGTGCCATCATGCCAGACATCTAGCTAAATAAAATTAGTAGTATAACAATTAATCAAATTCTTGATTAATCACGATTATGACCGTTTAGTTCAATTCAGGATTCTTTGCTTCCATGTTTCGATTTTGGTTCGATTTTTGCACAACTTGAGTTATTATATTCTAAAATAAGAATCCAGAACTCTTTAATGTGCGTTTTTGATTGATGAACAAAGACGATAGCAGTTCATGCGCCATTTTGTGTTACCTGGTAAAAATGCTGTCCTTCAACCTCCCCTCGAGAATTTCCAAATAAGGCAATTAACCATGTGCGACACGCTCTTTATCAGTTCTCAAACATGGTGAAGAACCAAGCAACTGTGAATCCTCCTGTCTCTGTTACTGTTCTTATATTGAGGGTTTAAGGTTGCATGCTGTTTACATTATGCGTTATGTTATAAGAATTAAGAAACATTGACATAATCGAATCGAAATCAAAAGGCAATAATCAAAATTGAATCGAATCACAAGGAATATGAATCGTAATTCCCCCCTAAACAAAATGAAATAAAGTTAAGACTAATGATAGCAATAACAAAAACTCCTACAAAAGATAGAATCAATAAAAAATATTATAGCATTAATTATTGTACAATATTTAAAAATACTAAAAAAATTAAGCTAGAAAAGACTGCCTTAATAGCTGGAGATTTTCGTCTCCCTCATCAAGATTGACAGAGGTAGTCCAAAATGATGGATTGATCAAAGCTGGCACCTTCCTTCTCTTCAACCCCTTCCCTGATCCGAAAATAAAGTTCATTGCTTATCTCTCGAGAATCTAGGGATCTTATACCGAGAGTTAGGAAATTGTAAGCTTCAACAAGTTATGCATTGTTGTTTTCATAGTTAATAACGTCGCAGACTTAAATCTTGGTGTAAGGACATGATGTGGTCTTGATAATCAACTCCTGACCTTGCACAATCTAGCTAGGCCTTTCACTTCTTTTAATTCACAAGGTTACTTGCTCGTTGTTCGGTGGATTTGGCCTAAAAGAGCGAAAAATAGAAACATAGTCGCCAGCGCTGTACTCTACTAATCAGGATTCTGCAATAAACGACAAGTTAAATACTGAAATATAAGACTTACCCGATAACGTCAAGTCATCAAATATTTTGTTAGAGGTCTTCGATTCGTAAGATATAGAATCCGACTCCTTTGCAGCTTGTCGATTATTCCTACCACAGTTTTTGGAAATTTTGAGCCATTCACCTGTCTACTCAAAGTTTACAATGTTAACAACAATATGCTACTAAAATTGATCGCTTCCAAGACTTAAAAAGACCCAAAATTGGGCCGTGCCAAGAAAACGACTTTTTTGCCAGGAAAACGACACAAGATCTGGCAGGCACTTCGCCTGCCGTCTGTACCCTTCCCATGGTCCCTTGCGGTTCATCACCAGTCACTCGCGTTTCGCGCTCGCCTCTGCCATGCGAAAAACAGGTGTACCGTTGCACTTATGTCCTATCTTGTCAATATGTCCTCTGACGTAATGTGATATGCAAGCCAATCAGGTCATGCGATCTATCGTGGTAGTCGCGGCATAGGACTGGAAAAGAACGTCCGTTGCAGTTTGGTCTTCGAGCAAAATTTGCAAGTTTAGCGGGTCGGGGACGGTAGTAAAATTTGTCTTGCAAGGTTAAGTAAACATGGCGGCCGAATCAACATTTTAAGGCTGCGAAGGAGAGTATATTTAATGTCGTTTTGGCATTATACATTAAGAATTCGAAAAAAACAATACCGGCTGAGGGTCGTTAAAGTTAAATTTCACGTTTTTACCTGTTATAAAAATATGAAGAGCGGATTGTGCAGTTTGTACTCCGTCTCTCATTTTCGTATCGATAAACTTAATTTTTAGCCCATATCCGTTAGTACGGTGTTCTTAATTAGTTAATTCCATCTCGATGCATTGTTGGAAGTTTTTCAGTCAGAGGACCTGTCTTCGTCAACGACAATAAAAATGCTTTATTTTGTCTTCATAACACTGTCACGTCGATTGTCAGATATTTTTCTGTCATTTCAGCACCATTAGATCAGGGACCACACGAAGTTCAATCTCAACTGGTACCCAAATTTTCACATGCTTTCTTTTTGTCAACTCATTTATGAGTTTTTGCTAAACATTTGATTAACCTTTGTCAAATTCACCATTTTTGGCTGCAAAAATTTGCCTTTTTCGAAAAATAAATAATTGTCAAGGTAGCCTTTTTTGTTATCTCATTTGAATTTTGTTCAAACCTGTCCTGTTATATTCTTCCCAAATTTGCCATTTTCGCCAAAATTTGCCATCCTTGTAAAAATCTCTAATTACCAACTGGCCATTTTTCGCCTTCTCATTTGGCAAGCCATTCATTACTTCTTGCCAAATTCGCTATTTTCGCCAAATTTGTCATTTTTGTAAAAATCGCCAACAGTCAACATGCCTCGTTTGTCATTTCATTTAATTTTTGGCAAACCTTAAATGTATTGTTGCCAAATTTGCCATTTCTGTTATAATCGCCATTTGTCAAGACGCCGGCCCCTTTTTGGCATCTCTTTTGTCAAACCTTTGATAACTGCTTGCCAAATTTCTTATTTTCCTAAAAATCGCCAGCTGTCAACATGCCACGCTTTGTCATCTGATTTGAATATTTGGCCAAACTCTTGATTAATTTTTTGGCATACTCGCCATTTATTTTACCGACGAAATTTGCCTTTATTGCCTAAATTTGCCATTTTCTTATTAATAACGCTTTTTGTACAAGATGCCAGTTTTTGCCGTTTCATTTAAACTTTGCCAAACCTTTGAAGGATTTTTCCAGAAATTCATTGATTTCGCAAAAAATGGAATTTTCGTAAAAATCCACAATTAACGACATCCTTCTTTTGTCATCTTGCTCAAAATTTTTGCCAAACCTTTGATAAGTTCTTGCCAAATTCGCCATTTAAGCCAAAGTTGCTATTCTTGCTAATTTTCAACAGGCAATTTTCCCAGTCCTTTGATGAATCCTTGCCGAATTCGCGAATTTTGCAACATTTGTCATTTTCGTAAAACTCACAATTATCGACATGCCTCGTTTGTCATCTCATTTGAATTTTAGCAAACCTTAAATGAAATGTTCCCCAATTTGCCATTTTTGTTATAATCGCCATTTGTCAAGATGCCCCTTTTTGTCATCTCTTTGTAAATTTTTGTCAAACCTTTGATAACTTCCTGCCAAATTCGCCATCTTTGCAAAATTTGTCTTTGTCCTAAAAATCGCCAGCTATCAACATGACCCTTTTTGTCATCTCATTTGAATATTTGGCCAAACCCTTGATGATTTTTTTGGCACACTCGCCATATTTGTCGAAATCTACCTTTTCTCAATATTCCCCTCTTTGTCACCTCAAATGAGGTTTTGCCAGACCGTTGATGGATTCTTGCCCAGTTCCCCATTTTCTCAAATTTGCCATTTTTGTGTAGATCGCCAACTGTCAAGATGCCTGTTTTGTTGTTTCATTGTCTCAGTCCTTGTCAAATTCGCCGGTTTTGCAAAATATGTCATTTTGTAAAACCCACAATTATTGACATGCCTCTTTTGTCATCTTGTTTTAATTTTTGCCAAACCTTAAATAAATTTTTGCCAAATTTGTCATTTTCGTAAAATCGCTATTTGTCAAGATGTCCTTTTTTGTCATCTTATTTGAATATTTGGCCAAACCCTTGATGAATGTTTGGCACACTCGCCATTTTTGCCGAAATTTGCCGTTCTCGCCTACATTTGCCATTTTCTTATTGTAATAGCTATTTGTCAAGATTCCCCTCTTTGACACCTCAATTGAGGTTTTGACAAACCTTTGATGGATTCTTGCCCAATTCCCCGTTTTCTCAAATTTGCCATTTTCGCGAAAATCGCCAACCGTCAATATGCTTCTTTTGTTGTCTCATTTAATTTATTTGACAGACCTTTAATGATTCCTTTGCCAAATTCGCGAATTATCGACATGCCTCTTTTGTCATCCTGCTCAATTTTTTGCCAAACTTTTTAGAATTTTTTGCCAAATTTATAAATAAAATTGTCATTTGTCAAGATACCCCTTTGTAATTGGCCAAACCCTTGAACTCTCCATTTTTGCCCATTTTTTTTTCCTTTTTCGCCTACATTTGCCATTTTCTTTTTATAATCATCATTTTTCAAGATCTCCCTCTTTGTAACCTCGTTTGAGTTTTTGCCAAACCTTTGATGGATTCTTGCCCAATTCCCCATTTTCTCAATTTGCTAATTTCGCGAAATCGCTAACTGTCAATATTGCTGGTTTGCACTCGCCGTCACGGTGGCCATGCTGGTGCTCAAGAAAAAAAGCATTTCTCTCCTCTGGGAACTTAACTCTATTTTCGTGTTAATACTTAGAGAAAAATACTATTGTATTGGCCCCCCCCCCTTCACATGGTAGCCTTGTCACGTGGTTGCAAACCAAGAAGGCCTCTTTTGTTGTCTCATTTAAAATTTTCGCCAGATCTTTGATGAATTCACATTCGAAAATTTCGAAAAATTTGTCATTTTCGTAAAACCACAATTATCGACATGCCTCTTTTGTCATCTTGTTTTAATTTTTGCCAAACCCATAAATTCTTGCCAAATAAATCGCCATTTGTCCAGATGCCCTTTTTTGTCATCTTATGTGAATATTTGGCAAGAGACTTTTTGCCATACTCACCATTTTTGCCGAATTTCTCTCTTTCGCCCAAAATTTGCCATTTTCTTATAATCGCCATTTGTCAAGATTTCCCTCTTTGTCACCTCATTTGAGGTTTAACAAAACCTTTGATAGATTCTTGCCCATTTCCCCATTTTCTCCAATGTGCCATTCTCGTGAAAATCGCCAACTGCCAATAGGCCTCTTCTGTTCTCATTTAAGTAACGCTCCATCCAAGAACTAGGCCGATCAAATGCATGACGCGCCCCTGGATACCAAGTATTAAATTATTAACTTAATTAAAATGGAGCTCTCTGATTGGTCAAATACTCAAAAATCGTCAAAATTCGACCAAAAAATTAATTTTTCCCACATTTTTTGCGATATTTTCGGTACCAGATTCCTCTGAACCGTATATGACGAGTTTCGTTGCCATGGGAAATGGGGAACTGGGACTTCTGGCCACGTATCTTCAACGCTCTATAGCCGTCATCTTGGATGTGAGATTTTCGGAGATTGTTAGCAGTGTTTGCTTGTCTTTTTCTCGGCCGTCTGCGCAAATCATCTTGCATAAAGTAGAGTATCTGTTGAAAGCTGAGAATTTCTTTCAATTTGGAGTCGACAGGAGTGCGTGCTTCTTCGCTAACAAGCTCAAATGGTAGCAAACTTGAATAGAGAGGTTCTCACATCAAAGATATCGAGGTGACAAAATATGTTCAACAATAGCCGGTTATAACAACCATTGTGATAGGCTATTGTTCAAAGACAGAAATAACTCGAGAAAAATGCCGTCGTCTTCAGGAGCTGAAAAAATGAATATTTGTGCCAAAGTCTGATGAAAATAAATTCGTCGGTTTTTTCCTTTTTCGAATAAAAAGACTAAGTGATTGTCAAAATTAGGCTTCAAGAGTTGCAATATTCTCGCAAGAAAATAGATATCTCAACTTTTCCAAAGTCACGCGTCGGAGGATAAAAAAGCAAAATGCAAGAATTCACGCCTTGTCGTGAAATTGTTTGTGAATACGCTTTTGTTCAGAGCGCATCGCTAAGCGATTCACACGCCATCGTCAGAACTAACTGGAAATGGATGTTTTGTCCAAGCTTTGGCTTTACGTCTTTGGCTATCTGAACGAATCTGAATTAGTATTCGCTGCGCAAGTATGTTTCGAGTGGTGGAAGATTATATTTAGAGGGCCCTTTATGAAGGATGTGGAATTACCGGAAGAAATAGATCTCTCTGGCTCAGGAAATTTGTACCAGTTCATTCCGTTGCGGTTGTTTACAGAGACAAGACACCTGAATTTATCTTCCACGAGCATATGGAATCGTCATTTCCAGCAAATAGCGACGGTCGCAAAGAATTTGGAAAGACTGGATATTTCTAACTGTCCCGGCTTGGACCAAATCTTCATTTTTCAGGCCAAGAAAGATTTGGACCAGCTGAGGCACGTGGATATTTCTGGGAATCACAAGTTTACGATTCTTGCTATCGCGTGCCTTTGCTCATTGGAAAATCTTCAGATGCTTTTAGCTCATGGCTTTAAGTTAACCCCAGAGCAATTGTTGTTTCTAACAAAAACATTTTCATCAGTTTCAAGTGGAACTTTACAATTGGAAACTGTTTGACGACGAACTGCTGTTTACCTAGACAGACTGAATAAACTTATTTCGTCGTTCTAAACTTCTATGTTATACGCAGTGAATTATTTGTTTCTGTTTATGCGAATGAGATAGAATTGTTTTTTCTAACAAGAACATTTCACCAATTTCAGTGTGGAACGTAACTTGAGGAAGGCTACATTCGCGGCTACTGACGTTTGACAAAAACGCCGTGTTTTCTGCTTTCCAGAAAACAGCTGAAACAGACACATAGAATCAAGTTATCATGTATTTATTCACCTAAACTGCGAAAATCAAGAGTTACATGTATACGCAGTAATTTATTTGTTTCTGTTCATACCTATACGATATGCTGTAATGAACGTTTGACGTGTAAAATCAAACAAGAGCCAGTCCTAATCGAAGTTGTGAGTGTCATGTTACCCTTAGCGCTCTCGCTGGCGACTGAAATCGACAAGAAATAACACTTCCCCGTTTCATTATCGAATGAAACTCCGCAAGCATTGAAAGTATACCTTTACTAACATTGTGTCACTTTTGAAAATCGCAAAAACAAGCACGTTTCGCTATCTTGATTGAAAATTTGAATTTCGCGCGCTATTTGAAAATAGCCAATCAACAGGACGGAATCTCGCGTAATTAAAAATTTGTCGCCTTTTGCTCCAACGATAGTTTTTGCAAGGCCCCCGCTGATTTTGGCCTAGTTCTTGGATGGAGCGTTACTTAAATTTTTTACCTGACCTTTGATGAATCCTTAATTGCCAAATTTGCCAATTTCGCAAAATGTCATTTTCGTAAGACCCCCAATTATCGACATGCCTCTTATCATCCTGTGTTAATTAGGTTTAGGGTCATAAATATGATATAAATTCTTGCCAAATTTGCCCTTTTCGTAAACAAAGGAAAGGTAAAAAAGCTAAAAGGGAGAACTCGCCTTTTTCACATCTTCTATAATAGACCTTGTTTTGCATAAGCAGTCCTTAATTTCTTTCGGGAAGACTGTAATACCCAGGGGAAATTAAGTGTAAGGTTATGGAAAATCTTTGGAGGGCAAGCAAGGCGTGTAGGAGATGTGCAAATGGCGGATGAAGAGTAAAAAATCACGTTTCCTGCTCTACCTCCACTTTTTACATAATGCATGCACCTTATTTGCCCCCCAAAATTTTGCATGACCACTGTTTTCAATTTCTCTTGGGACGACTGCAATACCCAGGAGAAATGAAAACAAAGGTTATGCAAAATCTTAGGGGGGAAATAAGATGCATTATGGGAAATTTGGAAGGGCGTATATTACATTTTTTTAAAAAAAGCTAGTTTGCCTTCGTCTTCATGACTATGCACGTTTCCGATAATGTATGCCTTCCCTACTTTTCCCTACTTTTTTCTCAAAAAGAACTCAATTCGGTCCTTACTATACTACTTAAATAAAGATGAACAGTTTTTGATTCAAACGCTAGGGCCGTTTGTTCCTAGTATAACCTGGGAAAGTCAATATTTAGGTCAGGTCACGTCACGATGCCTATAACCGCTAAGCCAATTAAGGCCTCGCTTATATGTAGAAACGTTGTCCGGGGTATAAGGGTCACTCTTCTTCTTTAGCCGCCCTGAGCGCCAACGTTTCATAAATTTACGCTCGGCTATAAGGGTTCCTCGCGTAGACCGCTCACCCTTTCGATCGTATGGAGGTCAACGTTTCTCCACACAAACACTTTGAACGCATGCGCGATCGCTGCTTTAGACAATCAGAGCATGCGCGCGCGCTGTTAGCTTGGGCAAAGGGGTCAGTTTTATTCTCAGATAATTGATCGCTAAAGGAAGAGAGAACCTTTTTCCCGGGACAATTATTCTTCATATAAATGGGGCCTATAAAGTCAGTGCTAACTTAGCTTCCCCACCAACCTACAGCCTGTGGTCAAGAAGGGTAGAGGGCATGCAGGGGGACCTATTTAAGGGTGGATGGACTCGTTATAAATACAATGGCCATCCACCACAGCCACTGTCAAACCCCCAGTTATAGATGAATAATAAAAGCAGCTAGTTAACCCTTACAAAACTGGCTCTGGGTCAGTCTTAATATAAAATCGTTCCTTTCTCATTCATGTCCTGATACCCCTGTACCCTGAGGGAAAAGGAAGTGCAATAGAGAAAACATTCCCCACAGGTTTGCATCTATAGGCAAACATCCAGATACTGCAAATATGAGACGAGGACAATTGATTCAGGAAAAGTTCAAGATCTGTTCATTCAAAGAATGCTATTCTCTTTTAAATTTTCAGTTTATAGCTGAAAAAAAAATCTATGTGATACACTGTATGCCATTTTCCCAGTAAGTTAATACAATATGTTTGGTACGTGATTTCACCAGCCTTTGTGACGGTGATACGTAGAAAGAATAGCAACACATGCACAACTGATGAAGAGACGTTATACAAAAAATATCAATTTATAAAATAAAATCGGACCATACTAATGAGCACTTAATTTTGCACATTTATTTTAGTTGATTTATACCATGCACTGAAGACGAGAGAGAACCCTGCCTAAGATCTAAATTGAAGGAATCCATCCCAAGTACATAACGATAATAATAGTTCATGTTTACAGTGTATTAGTTGGGCTGTCATTAAGAGCTGGGAGGTCGGGGATCTCATCCGGCTACTATGAATGTGGTCCCCAGCTACTTTCATACAAAAATAGAAGAAAAATAGAATCAAAAGAAATCCCTAGCCGTTTGATTTCCCGCCTACTTGTGGCATTTACCCGGCAACTTGAAATCTTAGTGACGACCCTGGAACTATTAGGTAACCTCAAACCTAGTTATTTATTTAACTTGGGCTTGGGTAACATTCCTATTGAATGAAACACAGGTAAGAACTTAAAAACTTACTTAGGTCCAGGTTTCCATGTAGGAGTTACCATAAATCATTATAATTATAACACTCCCATATCTTTTATATCCTAGATGCCATGATAAACCATAATTAGGATACAAATTTCAGAGTGAAATATCAGGAAAATGTCTCAAAAAAGTAAAAAATGCTAGAAAATAAAAAAGGAAAGCACCCAGCATTTGCCTTCCCAATTAGTACCATTTCATGTAAAATCTCTTGTAGGATAAATGTTGAGGAGAGCAAATTGTTAATTATTTGACACTTGATTTAATTAATGAACAATGAATGACAGAAATTTGAGGAATCACGCCCATAAATTTATTTTTCAGAAAAAATACCATCTTGAATTTGGAGCAATTAAATAAAAGTTGGTTAAAAAGTCAAGGTGTATCTTTGAAAATTACCTGACTCTTACGAGGAGCCCAACATTTAGGTAAACATACAATTTTCCTTTTGACTGCCTACCATCGTATACAAGTACTAAGCATTTACAGATCTTTTTGATTTGATCCCTACCCTTATCCTCTTTCCTAATGTTAATATCAATAAAACAAAACGTTGATTTACTGAACCAAATATCATGACGCAATTGTTTTCTCTTTCTAGTTCCTTAATTTGTGAAAATACTGTTCTGTGACAGGGTTCTGTCCATGGAAAACCTGACCTCTCTTCTGAATAGAGCATCTTTAGGTACAAAATCTGCAAAGATAATGGATCAATATTAGGACCTGTTGATACTTCATTTGGCAGTATGGGGTTGGTGGGCTGAAGCATTTGAGAATGGGGTACAAAAGTGACTAATCCACTTGTGGCTGAAAATTCCCACCTCTAGACCCACCACTAAATGTAGTAAACATGGAACTTGCATTTTGTGTTTGACAAAATCAAAATACCCAGCCTCTTACCCCCCTTCCCCCTAACATAACTGTTAATGATAAGTTCCATGTGACACCAACTCTTTTACATTGCAAGTGACCACCTCCCATAATAAACTAAGGATCCAAAAACATCAAAATTTTCCAGTAAAGACCTATAAAAAGAACTTTCTGTAAGGTACGGCCTCTTGTAATATCCTACACTACTCTTGCAGTATGTGTGATGTTTCAGATTTTTTCTAACATAGCAGCCGTGAATTCAATATAATAGAGCAGAACTTATTTGCTTATCAAGAAACCTCTCAAATTCATCTGAACTTGAGTTCCATTAAGAGAACAAAAGAAATAAAAAGCAATGGTCATCTTTCTGCCATTAGCCCTTCCAAGGGTTAAATTTTTTGCTAAACTTGAATACGTTTTGTGGCAAAATAAGACCGAGTCTATAATAATGGCGTTAATTGGTAAGGTGCGGTGGAAAACGTAGGCAGAAAAGCCTTGAACACGTAAGCAGGTAAGCAATGTCTGACACACTTCCACTTCAACTTTAACCAATTGCTGCTGAGTCAAAGTCACTATATGAGGAAACTGGGCTACTCAATTGGTCCTGAGAAGAAACCACATTCTTTGACGATACAGCAGGGTACTAAGGTTACACCCTTGCTCCTGTCATTTCATTATTGTGTTCAACTACTTTCCGCATCTGTTCCGCGACAGCCTAAATAAGTGGGGTCTACCGAATCAGCCTAGTCAAAGCAGAAGACAACCTATGCGAGATCTTACCAAGCTTGGATTTGCAGACGACCTAGCACTTGTAGCAGGACTAGAAGAGGTTGGTAGAACTTGCTGTCCACAAATTAATTTCATTGGGTGCTTCTACTCATCATTGGGCAGGGGGACACTGATGAAAAGCCTGACCTTGAGCACGACCAAAATCGGAGGAACCTCCTTGATCATTGCAGAGTGAGAAATATCAAGCTGAACAAGAAGAAGTTCCATTTGAAGTGCAGTGAAGTGTCATTCACCGGGCATGTAATGACAAGGAATGGGCTTAAAACAGATCCTAAAAAAGTCAAAGCACTAATTAAGATGGAGTGACCGGCAGAGATTCATTGGGCTTGTGAAGTATCTGTCGAAGTTCCTACAAGACCTACAGAACTGTGTGAGCCACTGTGCCATCTAACACATAAGAGAGCTGAGTGATATTGGACTCACGGACGCCATATGTGGGTTGAGTTTGTTGTTGGTTCTCTCCCTTGCTCCGAGAGGTTTTTCTCCGGGTACTCCGGTTTTCCCCTCTCCTTAAAAACCAACACTTTCAAGTTCCAATTCGATCTGGAACGCAGGGACACGTTTCAACGAGTTCTTATGAACTCCTTAGTGATCCGTGGGTAAACAAATTACAATTTACAATTTTACAATTTCTCACGAACAGGAAGATGGCTTTGAGAAAATTAAAGATGCTGTCTCCAAAGCACCAGTACTCAAGTACTTCAGTAAGAGTGACCCAAACAAAGGCTAAGGAGATGCATCTAGAGATGGACTTGGCTTTGTACTGATGCAGCTAGGCCAGCCAATGCAAGCAGAGCATCCACAATGGCAGAAAGGAAGTGCTTACAGATTTGAAAGGAATTGCTAGCCCAGGTCTTCGGCTCTTCGGCATGGAACACAACCACCAACATGTGTATGTTCGGAAAGTCATCCTCTGGACATATCACAAGCTATTAGTCTCCATTTTGCAGAAGCCTCTGGTATCAGTTTTCAAGACACTACAGCACCTACTCTTGCGGCTTCAACAATATGACTGTGAAATACGCTACAAGACTGGCAAGGAGACACTGTTAGCTGATACCCTGTGAAGAGCTTATTCAGAGGACTATGAGCGATCAGCCTCAAAATCAGAGGTGGAGTGCATAAATGCCACTCACTTCCTTCCTGTTTTAGACCACCAGCTTAACGAACTTCAGAGAGAGACGGCTTGTGATCCAACTCTACAGTTTGTAAAGAAAGCAATCTTGGATGGCGTCCCAGATACAAAGGATGAACGACCAGCAGCCATTCACCAGTACTGTATCTCCTTGAATAATATTTCTTTTTTCCCACAAAAAGGGGGCAATTATTCGAGGGAAGGTGATTATTTGAGGGAGCCAATTATCTCAATATTGCTCACTGGAAGTCGTGTCCTAAATATTTTGTTTTATTTTGCCATTAAATCAAAAAATAATCATGCCAAATAAACTGATCATGGGCTTTTAAAGTGTTCCAAATTTAGTTCCTTGACTAATATTTTCAGAGCTTGAATCGTCACCGATCAGTCTTGCTGAATCTCATTGCACTTCAATTTGACAGGGGGGGGAAAGGAAGAGAAGATGGTGAGAGGGGCAGGGGAGGGGCGATTATTCGAAGGAGGCGATTATTTTAAGTATTTCCATCAAAGGGGGGTGTTAATTCGAGGGAGGCAATTAATCGAGGGACGGTTATTATTCTAGGAAATACAGTACTTTGAAATCTGAGATGAGCTCTCAGTACATGATGGTGTAATATTCAAGGGCCAGCGATGCATCATACTGCAGACCCTGGGGAAAAAGATCAAGCAGAAGCTACACGACTCTCATATCGGGTTGCTAGGCTGTTTATGCAGAGCATGGGAGACAGTATACTGGCCAGGCATGAATGCTGAAATCACTGACTACATCCAGAAATGTGACGTCTGTATGTCACTTCAGAGTAACCAGGGTAACCAGACCAAACAACCACTTAGCCAACATTAAGGTCAGCTGGGAGAAAGTTGCCACTGACATCTTCAATCTTAATGACAAGAATTATCTCTGCACAGTAGACTATTACTCTGGGTATTTCGAAATGGATTAGTTACACAGCAAAACAGGAACTGTCATCATAAAGAAACTTAAGAGACATTTTGTCACACATGGAGCACCTAATGAATTGCTAAGTGGCAATTTGAGAACTTTTTGTGGTCATCTGGGACTGAGCATGTAACCAGCTCCCAGGGCTAACCGCAAAGCAATTGACGAGTAGAAAACACAGTCGAGACTGCAAAGAGCTTAATCAAGAAAGCCAAAACATCAGGAGCTGGTTATTTTCCTTCTCTGCTAAGCTGAAGAAACACCCCAAAGGACGGGCTTAACACCTTGCCAGCTGAGCGCATGTTTGGGCGATGTACACGAACCCACCTTCAAGCAGCTCTTGCCATTGGTGAAAGGGCGAGACAGTCAGAGTAATGCCACTTCCCTGTGATAAGAGCTAGACATGGTTCAAAACAGAAATAGAAGAACTAGCAGATATGCAATCCTATGACGTAAAGACAGAAGATGGAAGAATCCTCCGCAGGAACCACAGACATCTCTGCAGGAGCAGACAGCCATTCTACAGCTCACAACCTAGAGAGGCTCCTGTAGCCCTGCAACCCCCGGATTTGGCAGCCTCTCCAGAGAAACTCCATGGACCTCAGCCAATAGAGGGTCAGTCATTCCCAACAGTGCCAGCCGACCAAAACCCCAGTTGCACTATCTAGCAAGGCCCACCCTCTATGCATAACACTTAACAAGTCTCAGCCAGTTGAAAATAGGATCACTAGAGCTGTGGCCCGTTTCTCGAAAGTCCCGGTAACTTTTCAGGCCCGAAACCAAATATTCAAATCAAAATAAAAAGAATAAGGGCACCGGTCCTGGACAGCAAACTACTTCATTTTGTTTCACTAACTGATAGTTTTATCATCTTACATGCAAAACTATTTAAACCTCTATCTTGTATGTAAACAACAAGAGCTTTAATTATCGGGGCATTTGAGAAACGGGCCCCAGGTTGGTTGTCAAAGCCACCCGGCTATTTAAAGGACTATGCTTGACTACACCTGATGATTGCAGGAGACAGTTGAAAAATTGGGTTTTTTCTCTTTTTTTTTCTTTCTTAGACATTGAACACGTTGCCTTTTGAAACAGCTGACTTTGTTTGTTCAAAATGTTCTGCGTTCTGTCCATTGGCTGGTGTTGTTGGGCTTTCACTAGTTATTAAGTGGCCATTGTGCAATGAAATTTTTTTTATTTTTAAAAAAAGAAAGAAGGAAAGGTGTTATGGTAGGCCTCTAGTTGTAAGCCACTTGACCTAAAAAACAGGTGCTTTTGTAGCAGCTCTGAGGCGGCCATTAAAGACTGAGTTTGTCCTAATTAAGCCAGACTGCTATTGTTACACTAATCATAAAATTGTGCAGAGTCTCTGAGAGCTTTGATGTTGTTGAGAATTTAATGACAACAAGTATAGTGTCCTCTGTGAAAAGTCAGTCTCCAGAAAAAATGCACAATTTTCTTCCTGGTAGACCTTCTTTGTTGCATGTGACCACATGGAAATTTTGCACAGTTTCCAAATCTTGCACACAATCAACAGCCACCAAGATGTTTTATTACGCTGGTACAAGATTCTGAGCGACAAATCATTTTACCATAACTTTATCTAGTAGTGAATGTTAGTATCCTTTGCTAATGCATTTTCATACACACCACAAAAAAACAACATTTAAACAAAGGACAATATTTCACCACTAGTGCAATACAGGGAAAATACATATCAATAAAGCTTACCAGCTAATCCAAGCCTTTCTTTGCTTCTTTTAATCCCTGGTTTTCTTTCACGCCTGAACAAAAAATGAAAATAAAAAGAAAATATAACTCAAGAATTGTTTTGTTTTTCATTAACATTCTAAAATTCACGGACGAGAGAACTTTTATTACATGTATCTATACAGTTACAGAGAGTGTCTAAAGTAGTATATACAAATGAACAAAGATAACCTCACGATAAATAATGACAAGATGTGAGTTTGTGATATCAGGACAAAGCAGCAATTGGCAGAAGTCTGTTTTTAATTCTGAACTTCAGAAGTATATTAAGAAGTATAAGAAGCCCATGTGTCTGGACTTGGTTGTTGAAGTTTGCTTTGTTGTGTGGTTTGAATGTTCCCCCTCCAATCTCAACAACTTTATTCTTAGTGAATTGCACAGATCTCCTTTCTGATGGATTCTAGTTTTTTTCTTCAATTTGTTAGAGCTTCTTGAAGCTTTTAGTACAAGAAGTTGAGCACATACATTTTCTATTACATAAAGCTGTATGCACTAAAAAACTCCCTGATACATCTTTATCAAGAGAACATTGAAGCTAATTAATGGAATTTTCAAGAAACAAATTGAGAGCAAGCTGAGAAAAATGCCCAGAAATTGTCAGAACAAAGTTTTTCGGTTTTCATCACTTTGTCCTATCATGTGGTGATCTCAGTGCTTGCGCACGTTTTGGGCATACTGAACATACAGTACTCTTGTTGACTTTCATAGGCTGTGTTAACAAATGACAAAATATCAAAATCCACTTATAAGAACCTGATGAAATTTGGCAGAATTGCTGTTAATACATGTATAATTCCACTTTATATAAAGGAAACAAAAAATTAAAGTTGCATAAAGGAGTTTACCACACTTAGTAGAGTAACATTGCTTTTTTCTCACTACACAGTGCCCACAACTCTTAAGCAGAAGTTTGGAGAAAATTAACATAATACCTCTCATAAAATGTTGATTGGTTACATGTACCACATGAATAAAAAAATGGAAATCAGAAATGTTGATGTCGGGTATGCAGGCATTTTGTGGGAAGGGAGGATATACAAATCTCCTAAAAATACTGTGAGGGAGGCTAGGTTACAGAAACAAAATTTCACAAATTTTTTCAGAAAAAGCTGATAATAATAAAGGAATTTAATACTGGATATTAACCAGCGAAGGAGAGTGGATTCTATCTAACTCACCTATTGAAAAAATACATTTTAGCATAATTCAGCTGTAAACGTGGTGCTCTAACAGTGCACTATTCTTCATAAAAAAGACCAAACCAAGCAGTGTAGATTTATGTTGTACACTGTATGAGTACATTTGTGTAAGGTCTTCAGCCTGCACAGTTGCTACATTTGTACATTATTTAAAAATAATTGTTTGATATCAAAGTCCTTTTTATCTGCCTCTTTCACACTACCCATAATACACCTTGTTTACCCTTGTTTATCTGATACATAGTGACTCAAGGATCAAATGTCTTGGATGGATATAGGAGCTGGCTGTACAGCATGACAGTTCACAACATTGGTAACTCTAAAAATGGCAATGTATACTGCCCCCACGAATAAGAACCTAGATTTTTCCAAGTTTTTTTGAAATTTATTTATTTGCATCACTGATTTACGTTACTTACAAAGCATATAAATAAATGATTACATTGCTACTATACAGTAATTACTTAAACAATCCAGGTCTATAATACAGAGTAGCCAAAGTAACTTATTAAGTAGTTCTTGCGTACTCACGCGCACCCACACACACACATGCACTACGAACATTTACTGATTATCTGCCGAGGAACATCAAAAGAGCCTGTAGAGAGTTAGCATGATTGCTGTTCTCTGCACATCTCGACAAAGGAATTAAAGAGTAAAGATCATTTTCCCAGATAAATGCTCCCCATTGTGCATTGAATTTTCTTAAAATCCCAGTCTTTCATAATCAAGACAATTTAGAATGGTTTGAAAAAAGAGTTCTCATGAAGGGTTAAGGCCTTTTTGTTTGGAGAAATAGATGTGATACCTCACGATTAAAAGTGCATGATGGAAAAGCAGGTTTGTAGTATCGTTTACTAGGCCTATGCAAGACAAAACAGAGAATTCTTCGTTAAGAAAGCAAGAGCTGTTTTTCATCCAGTTACCAATTTCATTCCAAAAGGATTTAACCAAAGGACATTGTCAAAAGAGGGGCAAAAGAGTTTCCGAGCTTTCTTTGCAGAAACTGCATTGATCATTAGATTTGATTCAAGTTTTTAAAAGGAAACACTTTGTTGCCAATTTTCTATATAGAAATTTAAATTGAAAAACATGTAATTTAGATTCGTTGGTATATAGAAAAGCAAGGGTATATGACTTACCCCAATCAATCGTGTCAAAGTCACAAGAGTTGCAGTCTGCCAGCAATTTTTCCTAACTTTTACAAGGGATAGAGGTGCTTTGGGTTAGACATGATTTGTAAGCTAGTTTACAGGAAGCTTCAGAGGGTAATAGGCTTCTGGTGTCGGTTTTAGCACCTTTGAAATTTTGTGGACAATGTTTTTGCATTTTATATTCGAGACAGAGTTAGCCTAAAAAGGTTCTTATAGAAATGGTACATATACATGCAGTTAGCATAAGTTAAGGCTATTTAGGTTCTTAAGAAAAAAAATGCAATACAGCTGAGAGTATATAGTGGGTCAGCTTATTATTAACTGGCTTGCCAAAAAGCGGGCCCAGTTCATAAAATGCCTTCGATTTTTTCTCTTATGTGTATTTCTAGCAATTCCCGGTGGGGGTGTGACGTCTACTCTTCAAATCCTGACCCTAGACCTATTTCACACCAATACCTATTAGGCAAATGTAAGGCAGTTCCCCACCGCGATTTTCTGTTCACAAAATGTACGCTATCAATAATAAGTTAGTAGTTAATATTAATAATAATATTAATATTATTATTAACTACCGACAAATCTGGGGGAGTATTCCTGGGACTTCATGGTGGGGGGCTGTGTTGTTTTGCTCTCCAAATCCTGTCCCTAGACCTTATTTCAGATCACGCAATACCTATGAGACAAATGTAAGGGAAAACTCCCCCGAAAATTTTCATTGTTTTTACTTATGGTGATAAACACTATAAATTATTAACTATAAAGCACATTAAGCAAAGGCAGCAATTAAATGAAGATGTGTTTGAAGCTAGCGTAATATGCTTTTTCATCGTCTCCTTCAAAAGATGCTATGATGAGTACCTTTTGTGGTTTTTCTTAGTTTAATTTTTGTTCAAGTTTAAACCTTTTGATGAGTTTTTTCCCTTCCAAAACGTGATTTCAAATCTCTCTCTCTCTGTGTAGAGCTCTAGTGTGGGTGTGTGTGTGTGTGTACATCCATTGAATAAAGATATCTCTCAAGCTATCATTGGCACTTTTTTTCAGTGCATTTTACAAACGATGGTAGGATGGGTTGCTTTGAGGTTTGTCATTGCTTTATGTTGAAGTTTAAACCGTTTAAAATGTGACGACCAATGTCTCTTTTTATCTTATTGCAATTCTTGCTTTGCATATGAAATGCCATTCCTTGCTCATTCTAGATCACCATGTCCAAAAAAAATTTATGTATATGTTTACTAGGACAGTTAGAAAGGCTTTAAATGCAATATCAAACAAAAATGAAACCTAAATTTAATTTGCTTTGTTAGTCTTAAGAACCAGAATTGAGATATGTACTGATCATTAATAGTGTTTTATGACCCATAGAACAACAATAATTTTTGGAATTTCTGGTTAGATCAAATCAGTCACGTAATACTGTCACACTTTATTTCGGGGGGCAGAGGGATTGGGGCAGGGGTGCGTGAAAATAACGCTTATTGTTTAATACCTGCTTAGAATGGCTAACTTGCTTACTTTGATTCATAATGGTGGAATTTGAAAAGTTACAGCCTCGATTTAAAAATGGTACTCATTTTTCTTGTTACGAAAGTCTTTCAAAAGGGTACAATGTTCAGATGAGTTTATGTTTAACTCTCTCATGAGATGCTATGTCACACAATGGTCATGCAGTGACAATGTGGTGGCCTCAACAGTTTGTACAGACACCCTCCCAAGAAAAAAAAATCGGCATACCAAATTAGAAGTTATGTAAAAATGACCAGATAAGGAGCTAAAGCATTGACCTCATTGGCATATAAATTTCAGTTGGAGTGACAAGGCACCTATGTCTCCAAAGAAAATTCTGAATGCTGACTTATCTGATATTTACCTAACTGTACAGAATTTTTTCCATAATTAGATAAGAACCTGTTTCAAATTTTAGGCTTAACAGGTTCTTATATACAGTGTAGAAGGGGGGCTTAACTGGCTCATTTTCGCCTAACAGGCTCTTAAAATCCAGGTTCTGAGTCATGGGGTTTTACTGTATGCCAAAAGTTTCTGTGTGCTGCCTTAAGCAGGCCACAACATATTCAATATGTGAGTATGAAAAAATTAACCCCACTGGTATCAACACTTCTTTGCAGGTTAACATTTTAACTGTAGTATTGAAATAGCCCACCTTCTAGAGGCTCTGATAGGGCAAAATTCTAATAAGCAACCTTGCCTTGAAACAGTGACAGAAGACTAAGTGACAACAAACACAGTTAACGATGGGCTGAATACAGAAATGCAAAAACGTGAAACTATGTTAATTGAAAGTATTTGAAATTTAGTCTAGGGACATATGTGCCCTCTCATCCACAAAACGACCTCTTTATACATTTGTATATATTGAAATTCAGCATGGTAGTGAGTCCAGGAGTACTGTAGCTCTCATGCTAAATTTTAAAATACAAAATCCCTTGACGGACATCTTGCTACACCATAAATTGGACAGCTAGAGCTGGTCCCTACTTCGCTCTCCTTCTTTTATATGATTCTCTAAAAGACGGACATCTCTTTAAGACAGACCCTTTTTTCTGATCCCAGAGGTGTCCATAGAGAGTTGACCAAATAAAAAATTGAAAGCAGGCTAAACTGTGCTCACATTTCTTGCAGAATTTTGATCCAAAAAAGTCTAACAGCATCATCTTCCAAATCAAAAGCAAAACACATCCACTTTGAATTTCCACATTATTATTCTTAGCCACTTTCAGGGAATCATGCAGTCTGCTGCCTGAATGACTGCACTAATCCCTAAATTTGCTAATTTTGAGAGCCCTCATGATACAGTAAACTCTTCAGCCTAAACTTTGAAATAGGTTATTATTTTCTAAATCAAGTGTTTATATATTATTTTCTAAAGGAAGACTTCAAAATCCCCATGAACAATGCTTCAGTTTTTTCTTGTTACGGTCATTTTCACAAGTCCGGTTCGGTAAATAAGCTTAAGCAGTAACTTAACTTACAATTTGTAGCAAAATCAAAAAAGCTCACAACTTCACGATCTATAAAAACAAGACTAGAGCTAGCCCAGCTTGAGCTTATCTGTGCCATGACTCTAATCCTTATATAAAAACGCCTTTGAAAGAACTGCAAATAACACCTTACCTCAGAAGCTCGAAAATACGGTAGCTCTGAGGTACCACCTCCTCAGAGCCACCGTACATTCTTGTTGCTACTGTCCTTCTTCGAACTCCCTGATTGTGCTTTCAGCCTTGTCCCAGGCTTTCTAGCTCTCCAACATATGAAAATATGCGTTGACCGAGGAAAGTTTCGAACACACTTCAAACTTCTGTAAAATCCTCCAAAAACCCATCAGGGAAAACGCTCCAATACAGTCACAGGGGGTAGTACTTGGTGTAAGACTGCCCAAAATGTCCCGGGCCACCGCCCACCGCTGTCAGTGCTGTAGTGGCTGTACCCTAGTAGACACAATGATACCTGTAGTGGCTGTAGTAGCTGTAGTACCTGTAGTAACCGTAGTAGCTGTAGTACCTGTAGTACCTGTAGTACCTGTAGTAGCCGTAGTAGGTGTAGTACCTGTAGTAGCTGTAGTAGCCGTAGTACCTGTAGTACCTGTAGTACCTGTAGTACCTGTAGTAGCTGTAGTAGCCGTAGTAGCTGTAGTAGCTGTAGTACCTGTAGTAGCTGTAGTAGCCGTAGTAGCTGTAGTAGCTGTAGTAGCCGTAGTAGCTGTAGTAGCTGTAGTAGCTGTAGTACCTGTAGTACCTGTAGTAGCTGTAGTAGCTGTAGTAGCTGTAGTAGCTGTAGTAGCTGTAGTAGCTGTAGTACCTGTAGTACCTGTAGTAGCCGTAGTAGGTGTAGTACCTGTAGTAGCTGTAGTAGCTGTAGTAGCTGTAGTAGCTGTAGTAGCCGTAGTATCTGTAGTACCTGTAGTACCTGTAGTAGCTGTAGTAGCCGTAGTAGCCGTAGTAGCTGTAGTACCTGTAGTAGCTGTAGTAGCCGTAGTAGCTGTAGTAGCTGTAGTAGCTGTAGTAGCTGTAGTACCTGTAGTAGCTGTAGTATCTGTAGTACGTGTAGTATCTGTAGTAGCTGTAGTAGGTGTAGTAACTGTAGTAGCTGTAGTAGGTGTAGTAGCTGTAGTAGGTGTAGTAACTGTAGTAGCTGTAGTAGGTGTAGTAGCTGTAGTAGCTGTAGTATCTGTAGTACGTGTAGTATCTGTAGTAGCTGTAGTAGGTGTAGTAGCAGGTGACAAATGATCTATTTGGTATCGACCTTGTTCAATCAGAAGTTTGTGATTATATAAAAACGCCTTTGAAAGAACTGCAAATAACACCTTACCTCAGAAGCTCGAAAATACGGTAGCTCTGAGGTACCACCTCCTCAGAGCCACCGTACATTCTTGTTGCTACTGTCCTTCTTCGAACTCCCTGATTGTGCTTTCAGCCTTGTCCCAGGCTTTCTAGCTCTCCAACATATGAAAATATGCGTTGACCGAGGAAAGTTTCGAACACACTTCAAACTTCTGTAAAATCCTCCAAAAACCCATCAGGGAAAACGCTCCAATACAGTCACAGGGGGTAGTACTTGGTGTAAGACTGCCCAAAATGTCCCGGGCCACCGCCCACCGCTGTCAGTGCTGTAGTGGCTGTACCCTAGTAGACACAATGATACCTGTAGTGGCTGTAGTAGCTGTAGTACCTGTAGTAACCGTAGTAGCTGTAGTACCTGTAGTACCTGTAGTAGCCGTAGTAGGTGTAGTACCTGTAGTAGCTGTAGTAGCCGTAGTACCTGTAGTACCTGTAGTACCTGTAGTACCTGTAGTAGCTGTAGTAGCCGTAGTAGCTGTAGTAGCTGTAGTACCTGTAGTAGCTGTAGTAGCCGTAGTAGCTGTAGTAGCTGTAGTAGCCGTAGTAGCTGTAGTAGCTGTAGTAGCTGTAGTACCTGTAGTACCTGTAGTAGCTGTAGTAGCTGTAGTAGCTGTAGTAGCTGTAGTAGCCGTAGTAGCTGTAGTACCTGTAGTACCTGTAGTAGCCGTAGTAGGTGTAGTACCTGTAGTAGCTGTAGTAGCTGTAGTAGCTGTAGTAGCTGTAGTAGCCGTAGTATCTGTAGTACCTGTAGTACCTGTAGTAGCTGTAGTAGCCGTAGTAGCCGTAGTAGCTGTAGTACCTGTAGTAGCTGTAGTAGCCGTAGTAGCTGTAGTAGCTGTAGTAGCTGTAGTAGCTGTAGTACCTGTAGTACCTGTAGTAGCTGTAGTAGCTGTAGTAGCTGTAGTAGCTGTAGTAGCCGTAGTAGCTGTAGTACCTGTAGTACCTGTAGTAGCCGTAGTAGGTGTAGTACCTGTAGTAGCTGTAGTAGCTGTAGTAGCTGTAGTAGCTGTAGTAGCTGTAGTATCTGTAGTACCTGTAGTACCTGTAGTAGCTGTAGTAGCCGTAGTAGCCGTAGTAGCTGTAGTACCTGTAGTAGCTGTAGTAGCCGTAGTAGCTGTAGTAGCTGTAGTAGCTGTAGTAGCTGTAGTACCTGTAGTACCTGTAGTAGCTGTAGTAGCTGTAGTAACTGTAGTACCTGTAGTACCTGTAGTAGCTGTAGTAGCTGTAGTAGCCGTAGTAGCTGTAGTAGCTGTAGTACCTGTAGTACCTATAGTAGGTGTAGTACCTGTAGTAGCTGTAGTAGCTGTAGTACCTGTAGTAGCTGTAGTAGCCGTAGTAGCTGTAGTAGCTGTAGTAGCTGTAGTAGCTGTAGTACCTGTAGTAGGTGTAGTACCTGTAGTACCTGTAGTAGCAGTAATAGTAATAAATTGCTTTATTTGCATGACCGCATCACTTTACAGTATTGCAAAAGCATGTATATGACAATCAAAATAAAAAACAAAACAGCACTAATAACAATCTAGAAAAATTCGGTTACATTACTAACAATGAATCACGTATTTTCATGCAGGAGGAGACAAACTTCATAACTAACTTATTTACATGATGTTCCTTCGAATTCATTATCAGTTGTATGCTTTCCGGAGATGATTTCTTGTCAAAGTCAGGTATTATTCGATTGATTTGATTAATAAATGCCTGTCTCTGTACTGAGAATTTGTTACATTGAAAGAGGAAATGAATCTCATCTTCTACCTGATTTGAGTTACATAAAGGACATAATCTATTTTCTCTTTGCAAATGATCGATTTGGTATCGACCACGTTCAATCATAAGTTTGTGATTACTTATTTTAAATTTAACAAAATTCTGTCGTTCGTCATAATGTCTTAGCTGGTAGAGATAATCAGATGTAGAATATTCATCTTTAAAAGTTTTATAAAATTTTAGTTTTTTTGAATTTTCGAGGCTGTGCCGCCAAAAAGATAGATATTTCTCTCTCATTTCTGTGGTATATCGTCTAATTTTATCATTATCTAGAGATTCAGCATCTAAACTGGTTAGATTGTATTGTTCAAGCATGTTTATGAAATTGGAAAAATATCCGGAATTATTCATAGAATGTAGATTCTTTGACATAAGGAAAGACTGTTTGACTATAGAGTCATTATCTTTGTTGTTGAGGTAAACAAAATATTTCATAATTTTCTGATTTATCGGGATAAGCAGCGGCAGTCTATCAAGTTCAGCTCTGCAGGCTATGTTAGAGGCCTTATTGTTAACCTCTAAGTAACGTTTACAGAATTTGAGGTGGATTTTTTCTATTGGGTAGCTATCCCATTTTTTAAAATCTTGCTTGGTGTACATTCCCCATACCTCGCTGTTGTAACTCAAGATTGGGAATACCATGGTGTCAAAAATTTGGGATGCAGTATTAGGATTAAGTTTGTTAAGAATTGTCCGCTTCCGAATACTAGAAAACGCGTGAAGGGCCTTTTCTTTTAAGTGTTCGAGTGCAAGTGTAAAGTTTCCCGTTGGAGTTAAACGTGTACCTAAATAAGTGTATTCTTGGACAATTTCAATTGACTCACTGCCTATGTTGAATTTGATGTCAATAGATTTTTTTTTGCGTTTCTGGAATATCATAATTTTTGTTTTCTTGGGATTAATTTTTAGCTTCCATTTGTCACAATACAAAGAAAGCGCATTTAAACAGTTCTGTAATCCAGTTTTCGATCTTGATAGAATAACTAAATCATCTGCGTACAAAAGTGAATTTATTTTTTTCCCATTTGGGAGAACAAATGGGTCAGATAAGGTGTTTTCGAATAAAAGTGGTAGATTGTTTAAATAGAGGTTAAATAAAAGAGGACTTAAAATACAGCCTTGACGTACACCTCTGGAATATGAAAAAGGCTGTGTTTTGTTTTCACCGATTTTGATGGAACATGTCGAGTTGCAATAAAGGCTTTTCATGAGGTTGTACAAGTTTCCTCCTATATTCGTTTTTAGCAGCTTATAAAACAATCCTTCGTGCCAAACAGAGTCAAACGCTTTGCGGAAATCTACGAAACAAGCGTAGACTTTTTCCTTGTGATAATGCACATATTTATCTATTAGGGTCCTTAGAGTGAAAACATGGTCTGCAGTGCGGTTTTCAGGCAAAAAGCCAATTTGGGAATTATGTAATATCTTATCTTGTAGTAGCTGTAGTAGCTGTAGTAGCTGTAGTACCTGTAGTAGCTGTAGTAGCTGTAGTACCTGTAGTAGCTGTAGTAGCCGTAGTACCTGTGGTACCTGTAGTACATGTAGTACCTGTAGTAGCCGTAGTAGGTGTAGTACCTGTAGTAGCTGTAGTAGCTGTAGTAGCCGTAGTACCTGTAGTACCTGTAGTACCTGTAGTAGCTGTAGTAGCTGTAGTAGCTGTAGTACCTGTAGTAGCTGTAGTAGCTGTAGTAGCTGTAGTAGCTGTAGTAGCCGTAGTAGCTGTAGTAGCTGTAGTACCTGTAGTAGCTGTAGTAGCTGTAGTAGCCGTAGTAGCTGTAGTAGCTGTAGTACCTGTATTACCTGTAGTACCTGTAGTAGGTGTAGTAGCTGTAGTACCTGTAGTATATACCTGTATTACCTGTAGTACCTGTAGTAGGTGTAGTACCTGTAGTAGCTGTAGTAGCCGTAGTACCTGTAGTACCTGTAGTAGCTGTAGTAGCTGTAGTAGCCGTAGTAGCTGTAGTATCTGTAGTACCTGTAGTAGGTGTAGTACCTGTAGTAGCTGTAGTTGCTGTAGTAGCCGTAGTAGCTGTAGTACCTGTAGTAGCCGTAGTAGCTGTAGTACCTGTAGTAGCTGTAGTAGGTGTAGTACCTGTAGTAGCTGTAGTAGCTGTAGTACCTTTAGTAGCCGTAGTAGCTGTAGTACCTGTAGTAGCTGTAGTAGGTGTAGTAGCTGTAGTAGCTGTAGTAGCCGTAGTAGCTGTAGTAGCTGTAGTACCTGTAGTAGCCGTAGTAGCTGTAGTACCTGTAGTAGCTGTAGTGCCTGTAGTACCTGTAGTAGCTGTAGTATCTGTAGTACGTGTAGTATCTGTAGTAGCTGTAGTAGGTGTAGTAACTGTAGTAGCTGTAGTAGGTGTAGTAGCTGTAGTAGGTGTAGTAACTGTAGTAGCTGTAGTAGGTGTAGTAGCTGTAGTAGCTGTAGTATCTGTAGTACGTGTAGTATCTGTAGTAGCTGTAGTAGGTGTAGTAGCAGGTGACAAATGATCTATTTGGTATCGACCTTGTTCAATCAGAAGTTTGTGATTACTTATTTTAAACTGGACCAAAATGTTGTCATTCATCATAATGTCTTAGCTGGTAGAGATAATCAGTTGTAGAATATTCATATTTAAAAGTTTTATAAAATTTCATTTTTTTTTTAATTTTCAAGACTGTGTCGCAAAAAAGATAGCGGATATTTCTCTCTCATTTCTGTGGTATATCGTCCAATTTAATCATTATCTAAAGATTCTGTATCTAAACTGGTTAGATTGTATTGTTCAAACATGTTTATGAATTTGCAATAATATCCGAAATTATTCATAGAATGTACATTCTTTGACATAAGGAAAGACTGTTTGATTATAGAGTCCTTATCGTTGGTGGTTCGATAAACAAAATACTTCATAATGTTTTGATTTCTCGGGATAAGCAGCGGCAATCTACCAAGTTTAGCTCTGCAAGCTATGTTAGAGGCCTTATTGTTTACTCGTGAATAACGTTTAAAGAATTTTAGGTGAATTTTTTCTATTGGGGATCTATCCCATTTTTTTAAAATCTTGCTCGGTGCACATCCCCCTTGCCTCGCTGTTGTAAGTTAAGATGGGGAATATCCAGTGAATATCCTTGTGTCAAGAATTTGGGATTAGGTATCAGGATTAAGTTTATTAAGAACTGTCGTGTTTGCTTCCGAATACTTGGAAACGCCTGAAGGGCCTTCTCTTTTATATTAGTTATCATTGTTTATTTAAGGTGGCTTATAACAGTTTTCCGATGACACCATTGTCTTTTCAAACTTGGACATTTTTTACAACTAAAGGCATTCACTGGACTGAATTGAAGTAATTAAGCTTGTAAAAACATTTTTAATGCGTAGTATAACGCGACATATAGTGGCCAAGCACCCCAAAAGAGGACTGGAAACTAGATCTGGGCTGGATGGGAAGGCAATGTAATAAGATGACAAGACACCCAAGACACAAGCAATGCCAAAAATTCAGAGGGCAGTCGCAGCGCAGCGCTGGACTTTCTCTACTTCATCAATCGCTAACGGAGGTGTAGCGCTCTATTAAACTTGCTGAATGGAGAGCTCGCCTTCAGTTTGAACACGTAATTGTTTCTACATGAGTCAATCAGGTGGGTATAGAGCGGGCAAGCCAATATTCCTATTGTAGAAGAGAGACGCCTACTAGATATGGAGGAACTCACTTATTTTGTTTGCAGGAAATTACTTTTTTAACTGGTTATAATAATGGGTGATGTCATGAACGAGTAGTGTAGGAGCTGCTTGCAAGGTCTTTCATAATTGGAGGCGGGAAACAAAGACAAGTCATTCTTTTGGGTCAGGGTTAGGCACCACTGGACCCTCTTGAACTAGATCCTTGCGCATGTTAATACTAGGGAACCCACCAACAGGGCTTGTCTTTCAACATAGTACACTACTCTAGCCCAACAATACTACCAAGTGTGGAATAGCTGAACTTTTCTAGCCCGAAAGTGCCTCAAATCTCAACCAATAGATACAGTTGTACCATAATCTACCTAAGGATCAAAGGCTTTGATATAGACAGGGAAAAGTGATTTAAAGGTGGCTTAGTTAACGTCATTTATTATGGTGTGATTTCTTATTCTTAAATTTCTTCACCTTTGGTCGAGTTAACGTACTTCTTCATACCAAAAGCTTCATCGTGCCATGTCCGCTTTAATTTTGAGTATTAGGCGGTTCTGGGCGAAAGGGGGAAGAGATAAGGTTGAGAAGGCCTGATACTCAGTCTACGTCTGCTTATATACTGGTCTGTCAACATAGAAGAACAACAACAACAATAAGCTTTATTTTCACAGCCATAAAAAGTTTCAGCTTCAACAGAATTCCATCAGTCATAAACAGAGCTGAACAGAAACAGAAAAACACATAGTAAAGGGTGAAAGCCTCAGGGGCACCCAACAACTGTCTCCTTTAAAGTACGTTGGAAACACTTTTTGCGCTGTCCAGAGTTTTCTTTTCTGCGCCCTAGAAATGCATTCTAAGCGGCAATACAAAATTGTTATCGTCTAGGTCATTAGAGTTTCCCACAAGCAGGCCACAAGTTGCTCGGTAACTTTTCGGCAACTTCTCGTATTTCGAACAACTTCTTTCCTATATAGCAACTATTGGCTTTTTTATTAAGATTTCTCTAGAACTTTGTCATCTAACTCTGTGATATCGGAGCAGCTCTTAGTGTTTAAATTAGTCTTTGTTCCATATTTCACAATGTTTTGTATACAAGTTGCAAATTACCAGTAGAAAAAAGGAGACAAATACTCCTCCCCTGAGGCACATTAAGGGCGCAAGATAAGTCTGCGGTCTTTACAGAAAATTTTAAATGATTGACGCAGATTCTCACTCGACTGACTCGAGTGTCTCGGGTGAAGAAAGTCATTAAGCATTTTTCTTGGCTCATTACATTTCTTTCTTGATTTTAACTCCGGACAAAGTTATTAAGCAAAGCTGGTTGCGCTGAAAAATTGCACAAAAATGCTAAGAAATGGTACTTTTGTTTGTACAATTTGCATATTTTCATAACTTCAGACCAAACAAACATTTTGTTTTTCGAGCAACTTTTGAGTAAGTTTTGTTGCAATAAGCAACTTTTGATTGTTTTTGGCAACTTTTGAGCATTTCTTTGAGAAATAATGAGAAACTTTTTGGAAAATCTCGAACAACTTATGGAAAGCCCTACCGGTCTGATCGGTCATCCTAGAGGAACTTAAGTCAGTTTTCAAAATTACAAAGGCTTCAGTGTTACTTTTTCGAAAATTTTAGTTGCAATTTAACGATTTACGAAAGTGATGATTTTTCTGGTTACCTCTCCCCATCACATTTTAGAATCCAAAAAAATAAAATAAAATAAAAATATTGTAACGTGGGAACTGATTTTGAAACATTAAAAATCAGAATTCGTAGGGAATTTATTAGGTATAAAGCATCGAAAATTGTTTATGAATGGAAGGTCCATCTAGAAATTTTTAGTCTTCCTCAAGCAAAAGAAAATTCTTGGCAATATTTGCTTCTCCGAACAGATATTTCGCAGAAAATTGTCTTTGGGTGCCCCTGGTAGCCTCGCCGGGTCAATTTTGTGCAATTGAGCATGGGACACCCCAGTCGTAAGAACAAGAGCGGTCGCGTAAAAAGATAAAAAGCTAGAAAATATTTCTATATATCACTAACTTGATCAAATGTGTGAACCTTGACGTTCCTTTCATAAGCTTGTGCAAATCGTACTTTGTAGAAGGTTCCATTCAGGACTCACATACCTACATTTATATTCTATATATTCTCTCGCCCATTAAATCGACCGTAGTTTATATTAATCCCTTTGAGTATGGACTCGGTTTTACTGGCTTACTCCTAATAATCCTCCAAGTTTGGTCGATTGACTAAATCGATAAGCCCGTTGAACCCGAAATAATGCGAAATAGCTTTGAAGCCCGCTTAAGCTAATTTTCGGCAAAAATGTATACTCAACAGCTTTCGTATTTTTATTCATCAAATTTTTATAATACGCATTGGCCACTCTGCTGCTAATAACGATCCCATGAACCTCATATTGCTGGGTCTAGATTCCTTCATGTTGCGGTGCAGCGGCACTTGAAAGTGAGACTAGTCGATATGAATGCTTGGAAAATTGGCTGGAAGGTAGAAAGGAATCTTTACAATTCCTTACACCACTGGACGCCCCTACTAAGGCTCCTACAGCTACTACAGGTACTACAGGTACTACACCTACTACAGCTACTACACCTACTACAGACACTACAGCTACTACAGTTACTACACCTACTACAGCTACTACAGTTACTACACCTACTACAGCTACTACAGGTACTACACCTACTACAGGTACTACAGCTACTACAGCTACTACGGCTACTACAGCTACTACAGCTACTACAGGTACTACGGCTACTACACCTACTACAGGTACTACAGCTACTACAGCTACTACAGCTACTACAGGTACTACGGCTACTACAGCTACTACAGCTACTACAGCTACTACAGCTACTACAGGTACTACACCTACTACAGGTACTACAGGTACTACAGCTACTACAGCTACTACGGCTACTACACCTACTACAGGTACTACAGCTACTACAGCTACTACAGCTACTACAGGTACTACAGCTACTACAGCTACTACGGCTACTACAGGTACTACAGCTACTACACCTACTACAGGTACTACAGCTACTACAGCTACTACGGCTACTACAGCTACTACAGGTACTACGGCTACTACAGCTACTACAGGTACTACAGGTACTACAAGTACTACAGCTACTATCGCTACTACGGCTACCACAGGTACTACAGCTACTACAGCTACTACAGCTACTACGGCTACTACAGGTACTACAGCTACCACAGGTACTACAGCTACTACAGCTACTACAGGTACTACAGGTACTACAGCTACTACAGCTACTACAGCTAGTACGGCTACTGCAGCTACTACAGGTACTACAGGTACTACAGCTACTACAGCTACTACAGCTACTACAGCTACTACAGCTACTACGGCTACTACAGCTACTACAGCTACTACAGCTACTACAGCTACCACACCTACTACAGGTACTGCAGCTACTACAGCTACTACAGCTACTACAGGTACTACAGCTACTACAGCTACTACGGCTACTACAGGTACTACAGGTACTACAGGTACTACACCTACTACAGGTACTACAGGTACTACAGCTACTACGGCTACTACAGCTACTACAGGTACTACGGCTACTACAGCTACTTCAGGTACTACAGGTACTACAGCTACTACAGGTACTACAGCTACTACAGCTACTACGGCTACTACAGCTACTACAGCTACTACAGGTACTACAGCTACTACGGCTACTACACCTACTACAGGTACTACAGCTACTACAGCTACTACAGCTACTACAGGTACTACAGCTACTACAGCTACTACAGCTACTACAGGTACTACGGCTACTACAGCTACTACAGCTACTACAGCTACTACAGGTACTACAGGTACTACAGCTACTACAGCTACTACGGCTACTACACCTACTACAGGTACTACAGCTACTACAGCTACTACGGCTACTACAGGTACTACAGCTACTACAGCTACTACGGCTACTACAGGTACTACAGGTACTACACCTACTACAGGTACTACAGGTACTACAGCTACTACAGCTACTACGGCTACTACAACTACTACAGGTACTACGGCTACTACAGCTACTACAGGTACTACAGGTACTACAGGTACTACAGGTACTACAGGTACTACAGCTACTACAGCTACTACGGCTACTACAGCTACTACAGCTACTACAGGTACTACAGCTACTACAGGTACTACAGGTACTACAGCTACTACAGCTACTACAGCTACTACAGCTACTACAGCTACTACGGCTACTACAGCTACTACAGCTACTACAGCTACTACGGCTACTAGGTATCATTGTGTCTACTAGGGTACAGCCACTACAGCACTGACAGCGGTGGGCGGTGGCCCGGGACATTTTGGGCAGTCTTACACCAAGTACTACCCGTCACAGGCAGCCCAAGCTCACGTCACGTGAAAGGATTAGATTAATTATTAGCGGTGTGCGAGCCGGGACGTGACTGTTCAACGAAAGCGGTATTGGGTTACATGGCGGCCGTGAATTTATAAAGGATTTGTATGGGAATCCACGTTATAGATTTAGGAAGATAAATACTCATAGAAATTCTCAATAAAAAACGTCTTACCTTATTTACATGGTGTGTTCTTGCTTGCTGTGTGGTTATTTTCCCGATCCGGTGCGATTTTAGCGATTTTTTTCATCTCACGTCACGTGAAAGGATTAGATTAATTATTAGCGGTGTGCGAGCCGGGACGTGACTGTTCAACGAAAGCGGTATTGGGTTACATGGCGGCCATGAATTTATAAAGGATTTGTATGGGAATCCACGTTATAGATTTAGGAAGATAAATACTCGTAGAAATTCTCAATAAAAAACGTCTTACCTTATTTACATGGTGTGTTCTTGCTTGCTGTGTGGTTATTTTCCCGATCCGGTGCGATTTTAGCGATTTTTTTCATTTCTGAGTTTCCACTACTAAAGAGAGAGCAAGGCCGAACACTTCCAATCTGGACAGCCCGCCGAACGAAGCCAAAAATTCCAGGTTAAAATATCCCCACGGCCAAAATTCCACCGCAGAATCCAACTACAAAGGTTAAATTTTCATTTCAACTTTCTAGCCACGCAATCGCATCCCTGCGAGCGACGCCAGGCGGCAGTTTGTTTCCCCGATGAAACAGTAAAACGTTGGGCCAGAACCGCGTACAAATCCACCACGACACAACGACCGTTGAAATCGGCTTGGTAACCTCGTCACGTTGACAAACAAAGACTCACGGGGTACACTAACCCAGGATGAGAACAGAAATTCATGTTGACAATTTGCGTTAGTGTACCCCGTGAGTCTTTGTTTGTCAACGTGACGAGGTTACCAAGCCGATTTCAACGGTCGTTGTGTCGTGGTGGATTTGTACGCGGTTCTGGCCCAACGTTTTACTGTTTCATCGGGGAAACAAACTGCCGCCTGGCGTCGCTCGCAGGGATGCGATTGCGTGGCTAGAAAGTTGAAATGAAAGTTTAACCTTTGTAGTTGGATTCTGCGGTGGAATTTTGGCCGTGGGGATATTTTAACCTGGAATTTTTGGCTTCGTTCGGCGGGCTGTCCAGATTGGAAGTGTTCGGCCTTGCTCTCTCTTTAGTAGTGGAAACTCAGAAATGAAAAAAATCGCTAAAATCGCACCGGATCGGGAAAATAACCACACAGCAAGCAAGAACACACCATGTAAATAAGGTAAGACGTTTTTTATTGAGAATTTCTACGAGTATTTATCTTCCTAAATCTATAACGTGGATTCCCATACAAATCCTTTATAAATTCACGGCCGCCATGTAACCCAATACCGCTTTCGTTGAACAGTCACGTCCGGGTCCCGGCTCGCACACCGCTAATAATTAGTCTAATCCTTTCACGTGACTTGAGCTTGGGCTGCCTGTGATACAGTACTGTTTCATATACAAGTCTTCCACACGATCAGGACACTGAAACGAACAAAACTCATACTACAGCCCTCCCCTAGTTGGGAAGTCACATGAAGAAGACACGATCACAACGCACTTTGATTGGAAGAAATAAAACCCCATTCTATTGGTTGATAGGTGAGAGGACCAAACTGCAACGGAGGACAGAACTGCAACGCTACAAACAGGGACCTTAAGATACCCTGGACGCGGCGGTAAAGAGAACGGAGAAAGCCTGGAGCGAGGACGCCACCACCTTCGCGGGAAAAACAAATTAAGATTGAGCAGGTTGGGTTGAGTGCTCGCCTGACGAGAGAGGATAAAGTAATGCTTTCGTGTTTTAATTCCATAACTCGTGAAGTCTTGCTTGATTGATACCTTAACGATCTTTTATTGGAAGAAAAATTTGTGCTGCCGGCTATGACTCCAGTTTCTCTAAAAAAAACCGAATTTCTTCGAGGGAAACTTGAGGGTATGATCGGAGTTCAGGTTATCAGCTATTTGCTTGTTTTTTCGCTTTCCGTTGTTCTAGATCTTGCTTTAAAACGATATGGTTCTGTTACGAGAACTTCCCGTACTAAGGCGAGATTTTGGTCTTCAGACCGCTCCATCGCTGAACTGAAAGTAAACAAAATAAAATTATAAAAGTTAATAAATGAACCATGGCGTCTTGTTCAAGATCTCAATTTTCTCCGACACGTTTAAGTTTATTACAAGCCTAGATTTTTTGTTTTTCAACAATTTTTATTCCACTTCTTGTCTCATAAAGTTTTCAAATACTATCCCAAAGCGAGAACGTTGTCCCCTTAAAAACAAGCAGTTATAGTGTTACATTTGTGTCGAACGACTCAGCACTTTCATTCTCAGTTGCCGCCAAAACACTGAACCCAAAAGGCTTGATAGCAAAAAAATAAGAGGCAATCTTGAGAGAACACCTCACTAAAAACACTTAAATGTGTCTCTTGAAGTAAAACGGATCGAAAATCCTGTACGAAAAGCAATTTCTGCACTGAAAACAAGAAAACCAACTCACCGTTTTAAGAGGCGGCCAAACTTCTAGTTTTCACCGTCGCGACTTCAGGTCGACGCTGTGGCATTATGCTAATTAGTTCCAAGAATTGAACATTTCACTTCCACTTGACGTCCTCCTCGGCCGCGTCCAGAGTATCTTAAGGTCCCTATTGAAGCGCCTGAGGAGGAGGCTGAGCCAAATCCTTTCCCCTGGGGCAGATCATGGGCGCAAGATAAAAGTAGCCGGGCTGCTACGTCAGTGGTTTTAGAGAAAATTCAAAATGGTGGACGCAGATTCACACTCGACTGACTTGAGTCAGTTAAGGTCAGTTGAGGTCAGTTGAGTGTCTCGGGAGAAGAAGGTCATTCAACAATTTTATTGGCTCATGTCGAGGGCAAAGTTATTTAGTAACGCTGGTTACGCCGCAAAATTGCACAAAAATGCTTAGAAATCTTATTTTTGTTGTACGGCTTTGCGTATTTTATAGCACCTGACCAAAAAAAGTTTTTGTTTGTTCGAGCAACTTTTGAGCATCTTTTGAGCAACTTTTTGAGAAATTACAGAAAACGTTTGGAAAATCTCGGGCTATGGAGGCCCGTTCTGGTCAAAATTAATATAATAAAATGGCATCACAAGTGACTTTTTCGGCCAGTGCAGCATTTATTATGGACCCGTTGTGTATTTTTGTCATCACTACACAGGATTTTTTTAATGTGTTGTTATTTTTTTTTAGCTGCATGAATTATTTTTTAATTTAGGCTGTTTACTTTTTTCATGTTGTTGTATGAATAAATTTTTCATGCGTACCACAAATAATTTTTTAGTGGTACCGCGAATTATTTTTAATACAAGTATTGAGAATTATTTTTTCATCGTGCTGATAATTATTTTTCGCTGTATCGCGAATTTATTTTTGGTTCTACAATGCTTTGCGGGCCTTGCAGTTGAAGTGGACTGGTTCGAGTCTTTGATTTCCTTGGGCGACCATTTTGAAAACTTTGCAAGTGGAGGAGTGTTTTCAAAGAGAATGCCAAGGCGAAACATTGTCAGAGAACCGAAACGACAGAGGTTTTCATCTTTCTTACAAAATCTGTCAGGAGCTAGTAGTCTGTCGTTAGTGATGAGGTTTTCTGGACCGAAGATTTAATAGAGGAGACTACGAAGGGACTTCACGACTCGTACACAAACCCTTATTCGGAACATGACATGCCTGCCCGATTGAACTGTTCTTTACCCGGTCTTGTCCTCGAATCTTCGTCTCGTAAAACACATGCTGGTTTTCGGAACGAAGACGCAGAGAATGAGAGTGTCCGCTACCCTGAAGTTCAGGAAGAAGCTCCCGGTTCCAATCCAGACGGGCGAGCACCAGAAGCAGAGCCAGATGGACTCGAGGGAGAAGACCTATGCTGAGTGCTAGTTAGAGTAGACCTCACTAAATGGGAAATTCGATTGATTTATCTAATATTTATGTTATGGCATTATTGGCTATATATCTCAGGTATCTGACGTTGGACCGACTCATTCATCTCCGAATACTAAAAACATAATGTTAAAAATCAGGAATTACTATACTGCCATCGTAAAGGCACTCGAGCAAGTTCCCCATGTTAGTTAGTTAGTGAGGTCTACTCTCACTAGCACTCTGCGAAGGTCATCTACCTCGAATGCATTTGGCTCTGCTAGTTCTTATGCCCGCCCGTCAGGATTTGAATCGGGAGATTTTTCCTGAAGTTCAGGGTAGAGGGCATTCTCTTTCACAGCAATGACAATGACAATGCTTTATTTATTTGGAGTCTTATACAGTCCTATGTACATTGACTTTATTCAAATAATTTAGAATCATAACACAAATTGCACACTAGTGGAACTATAATCAATGTTAACCTAAAGAACTAATGATCTTCTTTTCTCATAGCAGTCGAATACGTATTTTGCAATTAACTTTTGCACTGGTTTGTTCTTGCTCAGCATCTTCGTTCCGAAAGCCAGCATGTGTGGTACGGGACGAAGACTCGAGGTATAATATTGGGTAGAGAACTGTTCAATTGGGGAGACATGTCATGTGCAATAAGCAGGGTGTCCAGCGGCATGGTTGCTCAAAAATATAGGAAAATAGGAGACTCAGCCTTGAGAAAATAGGAAAAATAGGAAACTTTGTATTAAAAAATAGGAGAAAAATAGGAAAATCAATAGTACTTTTGTGGACAAAGATAGCCTCCCTGCACCCCATCAGGGTTATAATAAATGCCACGAGTCCTCAGATTTTACGTTCGCAGGATTGAGATCAACTTTCGCGGCTAAGAAGGAGTAAAAATGATCAGTAACGTTTAGTTTATTGCCTCAGTTACGCTATAATCAGAATGATATGCTTGACTGTAGGTCGAGCGTGGCTCTATAATCAAAGGTGATCATATGCAAATTCCCCTCAAGTTGGCGGCAAATCTTTGAAAAGCTTTGAAGAGTGAAATTTCTTAGTATAGAAATTTCTTACAATTGAGTTGTCATTGAAGGATATCGAACTAGATCGTAAAAGTCCTATGGAAAGCTTTCCTTCCATTAATCTGCAATCGGTAGCTGGTTGAAAATATGCTTGTTTGAGTCAAAACACCGCATAATTTCAAGTACGAAACAAAGCTTTCTGCGGTGTACGCAAAATGACACTGATCTATTTGGTACCAGATTGTAAGTTTGTCATGGTTAAGTTCTAAGAAGAACATAACACTGCTTAGCTATGACTGCAAGACCGGTTTTGCAACCAAAATATTGGATCCTTCATCAGTTGCTTAGGTATAGCTGTTAACAAGGACTCACCAAGAGAGCTAGTGCCGTAAACTAAACTTTAGTCTGTTCTTTTCGTGTAGCATCCAGAATCAGCTAGTGATCATAATTGGTTTTTAAAAACAAGATGCTGATTGGATTGGCCTGTGTTGTGAGAGGACAACTTGATCCTGTTTTCAGTTTCAAAGATGAACATAAAAGCGAGCAAGACTTCAAAATAAAATATAACATGTACACGTACTGAAATGCAGTTTCAGTGGGCTATACATAATATTATTCAATAGTCAAGAGGAGAACTATAACACTACATACAATACATGTACATGTAGGTCAACAAAAATGTTAACAGAACTCTAACAGGCAATAGAGGTCATGGAAAGAACAAACGTAACTGTTATTTTTACTAATATTAGAATATCAAAGTCAACATAACTTGCTTTATGATAAATTTCACTCAAAAACACATACAATTATAATTACATTTTCAATTTTGTTACAAATTTTGCCTTCACCGGCTAAAAAATAGGAAAAAAAGGAGGTGTTAGTTTAAAAATAGGAGAAAATAGGAATAGGCTCAAAAGATAGGAAAAAATAGGAACTGGACACCCTGAATAAGGGTTAGAATTGTGTACGAGTCGTGAAGTCCTTCGTAGTCTCCTCTATTAAATCTTCGGTCCAGAAAACCTCATCACGAACGGCACAGACTACTGGCTCCTGGCAGATTTTGTAAGAAAGATGAAAATCTCTTTTGTTTCTTTCCGTGGCAATGTTTCGCCTTGGCATTCTCTTTCAAAGCACTCCTCCACTTCAAAGTTTCCAAAATGGTCGCCCAAGGAAATCAAAGACTCGAACCAGTCCACTTCAACTGCAAGGCCCGCAAAGCATTGTAGAACCAAAAATAAATTCGCGATACAGCGAAAAATAATTATCAGCACGATGAAAAAATAATTCTCAATACTTGTATTAAAAATAATTCGCGGTACCACTAAAAAATTATTTGTGGTACGCATGAAAAATTTATTCATACAACAACATGAAAAAAGTAAACAGCCTTAATTAAAAAATAATTCATGCAGCTAAAAAAAAATAACAACACATTAAAAAAATCCTGTGTAGTGATGACAAAAATACACAACGGGTCCATAATAAATGCTGCACTGGCCGAAAAAGTCACTTGTGATGCCATTTTATTACATTAATTTTGACCAGAACGGGCCTCCATATCGGGCAACTTGTAGAAATCCCTATCTTTAACCATGTTTCAAGAGTCATAACTTGATCCCTGTTCAACCTTAGAGTACCAAGCTTGGTTAACTATGATACGGTGGCCATAATTTGCTCCAAAATGCAATATAAGTTTGAAGATAATGTTAACTGAGTCATGTGTCATGTTTTTTTCCGCCGTCCCGTGTCGAGATGAATATTTGAAATAGCGTTTAAAACAGCACGGGATGGGGGAAAAAACATGACTCTGAGTTAACATCTTCTTCAAACTTATATGGAAACATTTGCGTTAAAATCTGGATTTTGGAGCAAATTGTAGCCAACGCAGTACCGGTATACAATTCCGCGCAAGTCTGTGATAAACAGTGTACATGTTCTTTTTCCTAAACAGGGTAATAAATGAGAGGTTTGTCCTAAACAATGTATGTATTTTAGGAATTTCTTTGTCCTCAATAAGGTCAGGGTTTAAAACCCTCAGCGGCTCACCACTACCCAAATATTCAGGGTCGAGTACCACCCCACCGGGCCCTAGAGTCAGTTTGAACAACAGTAGCCTGCGAACACAGATGTATTTACGGTCGTCGCTTCTCTCTACGTCTAGGCTTTGATAAAGTCGTAAAAGCAGGGGCGTAGCATGAGGTGTTGAAGGTGTACTCACGGAAAGAAAGGTTAGACCTCCGAAGGTACTGCAAACCAGGGGGCTTTAGGGGCTCAGAAATACCATTTCCTAAGTTTTTCGCAGGACATTTTCAGTAAATAAATACGAAGGATGCAATAGTTATTTATTTTATATCTCCAGTGTTATCGGCAGGGTACGGTGTTTGTGGCAAAAAAAGGGTAAAACAGTGAGGCCATTCAGGAGGTCACAAGCAAAGGGTGAGACATCTACCCTTCTGACGGGCAAATACTTCAATAGAATGCGAAAGATGTATCAGTCATACCGATTTGATGGCAAAACTGCTCTCAGGGAATAATGAAAAATATGTATTTTCCAGATTTCAGCTGTACGCACGGGTGTACCCATGTGCGTATATGGACGCTACGCTTCTGAAAAGTAGCATAATATGCTACTGGCAGTGCTTATATATTTTTAAAATTGTGCCATTAACTGTGCTAGTTTTTGTAAACCATCAATCACTCAGATGTCACTAATCATGTATAATAAGACATTTCTCTTTCTCGAGATGAGAATTTGCGCGTAAAGAAGGGCGGGAAGGAGAAACGGGCGAGACATCTTTGCCAGCCACTCGCGTTTCGCGCCCTCCTCTGTGCGAAAAACGAAGCGCCTGAGGAGGAGGTTTTTTTCTTTAAATAATTTATTTTCAGGAGGAGGCTGTTGCTTTTACAAAGTCGAGCCTTGGCACTCATCTGAAATATTTTTAATTCTCTCGCACTAAAATGCCATGGACCCTTGCGCTTCTTCACCAACCACTCGAGTGTCGCTTGCGTTTTGCGCCCGCCCCTGTCCGAAAAACGAAGTCCCTGAGGAGGCTGTTACTTTACGAAGTCGAGCCTTGGCACTCACCTGAAATATTTTGATCTCTCTTGCATTTAAAAGTTTACTGCGTCGCCTTGCCCTCAAGACAGCAGTGGAAGGTACTCCAAGGGTCTTTCCAAACACACTGCCTGAACGCATGCGCGGAGCGATCGATCCACGTCTCAACAGAGTGGGTTGTTTTTCTTGCTGTTCCAAAATCGGGTCTGACAGCTCTCCCCTAAGGGATCCAGGGGCATTTGATAGTGTACCACAAACACTCGATCGTCGTCCAAGCAAAGGCAAAGAAGGCGCCTGAATACTGGCTCTGCGTAACTTTCGTGGCTCATGTTTGGTGGTCTCCGCTTCGATGCCTGGAAAACTGTTACTCCGTAAAGAGTTGTTCGGAGGTGTCTTTTGTGGGGAATTCGTTACGATTTGTGGTGTACTTAACTTCATGCTTCAGATATCAAATTTCTCGGGAGCCCCACAAAAAGAGGATCACTATCCATCAAAACTTTCAGCAAGAACATTGTCCGCGATTCCGTTAAGTTGACTAAAGGGCTACTGGAAAATATTCCGTGTCATTTAGTCGTGTCGTCACTGACTAAATAGGAAAAATGGCAAAGCAGAGCCTCAAATTTTTGACAAAAGGTGTTAACGAGTTGCTATAATGAGTGATCTAAGGTGAAAAGAGATAATTACTATTGTTACTTTAATTCCGATTATTTTATTCAGGCAAGCAAATTAGCAAGTTAAAATCACTTTTTGGGACGAGATGTATAGATCCCTATTTATAAGTACAAGTAATTCACAAACAAAACAACACAATGATACACAGAGGGAGCCGCCATCTTAGTTCAGCTCATATCAAAATATCTGCGGTACGAAGTTTAGCAGATATTTGTTTTCTGCACGTTCTGAATTTGGTATTTTCATTGTGTTTTTCAATGAAGTGTTCAGTAGTTACGTAATACGTGTTAATTGCGTTTCATATATAAGTTGTTGTCAGTCAGTATGTTCTTCCTTCGGGTCTGCAACGCCACACGCTACAACACTGTTCTGTTTAACATGAGTGACGCGGAGGACAGCAATGTTCGTTCTCGTCCGAACCCTGAAGTCGTAGATCCTTCCATTAGCGCTGCTATACAGGCTGCCGTTACTCGTTCTATAGGTTCTTTAACCGACAACCTTACACAGGTCATTGAATCTCGGCTTACCGATTTTGCCGAGCGTTTTTCAGAGGAAAACAGTTCGTCCGTTGAGCAAGCTGTTAAGAAGGCGCGTAGCGAGCAATACACGTGCAAGAGAAAGGGTAACCAGCAGCAGTTAGACCATTCCCTCCAGGTGCTGGACAAGCTAGACGAAGCTTCCGGCGCACTGAAGCACAAATCTTATGAAAAAGCTAAGGCTGCTTTGGAGTCAGGTACCGAATTAGTGTCCAAGCGTGTTAAAGCAATAAAGCTAGCCAACAAGAGCGAGTTTGGATGGGCGACGGTCAATGAGTATCTATCCGACGAACTCGCCTCTGACTCAGATGATGAGAAGAGAATTTACCGGGCCGAGAGGAGAGCTGAGAGAAAGGTCACTAAGGAAAAACGTCGTCGTGCCCGTTCTGGAGACAAAGGCAGTGGCTCCGCCTCTACTTCTCGGGCGACTTCGTCAAGATACGCATCCAGCGATTTAGTTTCACGCCCGGAGGCTAGACCAGCGCGTCGTTTGGGCCCCTGTTTTAAGATAAGTAGCCAGCACTTTTTCGCTTTACTATCTTTGTTTCTTTCTTCGTCGATTATGGCGTTACCCCACAGGCCATAATCCAATATTCTCAGTGATTTGCTGCATTTGTGTTTATATTTATATAGGTTAGTGCAGAATATCAAAATATCTGCGGTAAGAAGTTTAGCAGATATTTGTTTTCTGCACGTTCTGAATTTGGTATTTTCATTGTGTTTTTCAATGAAGTGTTCAGTAGTTACGTAATACGTGTTAATTGCGTTTATAAGTTGTTGTCAGTCAGTATGTTCCTTCGGGTCTGCAACGCCACACGCTACAACACTGTTCTTTTATTTTCATGTTATGGATTTTATTTTCATGTTTTTCTGTACGTGTTCCCCTTTTTTCAGTGCGGGGATTTTGGTCATTTGAGTTCCACGTGCTTGAAGCCTGCGGATTCTTCGAGGGGGAGCTCTCGACGCGATTGACTAGATGGCGACTCGTCGACCTGTGATGAAGTTGAGTGTGATTTAATTCATTTATTGTCTTGTTGTGGCGACGAGTTTAGTGCGAAAGGCGGAAGCAGTGGCGTGAAAGGTCGCTTGCAATCTTCGTTTAACTTTTGGGTCGAGACTTTAGATGCACCAGATTTTGTCCTTGATATGATTAGGCGCGGTTACAGATTGCCGTTTGCCGAGTACCCCTCGCAGTGCTTTTTGAAGAACAATAGATCAGCTCTTCAGCATCCGGAATTTGTCGCTGATGCTATTAGCGAGCTTTTAAGTAACGGCTGCATTGTTGAGCATGAATTCCCCCCATATTGTGTTAATCCTTTGACAGTCGCTGTTGGGAAGAAGCTTCGCCTGGTTATCGATCTGAGACACGTAAACAATTATTTAGTAAAACTTATATTCAAGTACGAGGACTTACGATCGCTCTCTCAAGTTCTCGATGAGGGACACTGGTTTTTCTCTTGGGACCTTAAGTCCGGTTACCACCATGTCGATATTTGTCTCGACCACCAAAAGTACCTTGGTTTCGCGTGGCCTTTTTCTGGCGTCGTCAGATATTTTTCCTTTACAGTACTGCCTTTCGGGTTAAGTAGCGCTTGCTTTTGTTTTACCAAGTTAATGCGCCCGTTAGTTAGGCGTTGGCGTTCTATGGGACACAACAGTTTCATTTATTTGGACGATGGTTTCTGGAGTCGACCAGACAAATGTTCTGCCGTGGCAGCTAGCTTAATTCAACGTAAAGAGCTCTCTTCATCTGGTCTTCTCTGTAACGAGGAAAAGTCTCACTGGGATCCAGTTCAAATTGGCGAATGGCTAGGCTTCGTTATTGATACTATTTTAATGTGTTTCCGGATTCCCGAGAAGAAAGTTCTCAAGCTTAAAGTGTATATGACACGAAATTTTTTTTTGACGTTTTTAGTTCTTCAATATGTTTAAAATATGTTTCCGAAGGATATTTTGTTCTTATGCTGTGGTAAACACAGGCTGGCAATGGCCTGCTGTTGTCCCAACCCAAGAAGCCACACAGCCATCGTATAGTCCATCTGTAGGCAACAGAACGAATAAACCTAAAACAGATCAGGAGAATCCCATTGTTAGAGACCCCTCTTATAATATTGCTCGTTTGACACGAGATGTGATGGACCTAAGAAAGAAATTTGTGAGATGTTCCATAGACAAAATAGCGGGTATTGACTCACTCGTTTTCGGACACTCCTCCGCGACGGCGATACGTCCTCCCATCCTTGGTTCTCAGTAAAGGCGCCGCTTGAACAAGAACTGCTCGGTTAGTTATGGCGTCGTAATCCTCGTGTTGTGTTATACAGCTTATTTTCTCAATCGAGCCATCAAAAACCATTTTCCCTGACGTGCTGGTTACTTCTCGGCAACAGCGAAATTCTATCGATCCAACTAATAATTCTGTTCTGCAATGTTGACAGCGACACCTGCCAAACAAAATCATGTTGAACGGCCACGGTAAGCTTGTTTTTCTTTTTCTTTGACCCAGACTTGTACGTTTGGTTGGCGATCTTTCGGAATGAAATGGGAGTTGGAGCTGAATGAATTCACTCACCAAGATTCCAAACAAACTGTTCGTTCATATCTTTCTGCTAAAGTCGAGGGAGTAAGACCGTCAACGTCTCTTTCTTCCTCGGAGTCGTCGACATCAAGTGCTTCGTCTTCAGCCGCTAGCGGTTCATCTTGGTAGGGCAAAATTTCGGAGTCCACAACTCCCCAGTCATCTTCAGAATCTTCGCTGAGTTCGTTACTTTCGTTCATATCCGATAAACCGCTTGCCTCCGAATCACTGGACATTTTTAGCCCCCGAAACACCAAGATATTGTAACAACAAAATGCAAAGCAAAGACTAGAAACATAAGCGTGGGTTTTGAGCAAGCAAATCAACTGACGTCACATTACGTCATAAGCCTTTGTATGATCCTTTACTCGTTCCCAGTCTCTAGGACATTTCTGAAGGGAAAAAAGCAGTTTTTCACCGACCAAAATCCAAGAATTTTTTTGTGAGATACATTTTTAAAGTTCAGAATTGTGAATCACACTTATCAAAGGACCAAAAACGGGCAAAAAAATTTTCGTGTCATATACACTTTAAAGGCTTGCTAGATTCTGCGATTCAGGATGGATTCTCTTCATTTCGCGAGTTAGCGAGAATAGCAGGCACTATCATTTCAGCTGCGTTAGCTGTTGGTCCAATTTCTCGTCTTTTGACCAGACAAATGTACTTCGCCATTGAAACCAGATCGGCTTGGGATGACATAATTCATTTTCCTCCGAGCCTTTTACAAGAACTGAAATTTTGGTATTGCAACATCGACTGCTTAAACGGCTATTCTATTAGGCCACCTTTAGCTACGCATACCGTTGTATTTTCTGCTGCTAGCGACGTAGCGTTCGGAGGATTTTCGGCTACTTTAGACGGCTCCGTCGTTAGCGGCATGTGGGAGAGCGAGGATATCGGCCAAAGCTCTACGTTTCGCGAGCTGAAAGCAATTTTTTACGTGTTGCTTTCGTACGTGGCTCAACTGAAACACAAGAGAGTTAAAATCTTCACTGATAATCAGGCCGCCGCCAGAATAGTTGCTATCGGAAGCTCCAAATCTCACCTCCAGGCCCTGGCTATGGATATTTTCCATCTTTGTCTTGCCAACAGCATCGTTCTCGAAGCCCAGTGGATCCCTAGGTCTCTTAATGAAAGAGCAGATCTTCTTAGCAGATTTATTGATAAAGACGACTGGTCCATCAATCCCTCGGTATTTCGACTTGTAGACGCTAAATGGGGCCCTCGCACAATTGATCGCTTTTCGTCCTATTAGAATGGCCAGCTTCCGAGGTTCAACTCTAAATTTGCTTCCCCAGGTTGCAGTGGTGTGGACGCCTTGGCTCAGGATTGGCGACATGAGAATAACTGGGTTTGCCCTCCGGTGGGTGCCATTCATGATTGTGCCTTCAGTTAGGGCTCTCTCGTCCTGCTCCGGTTACGGCACTTTGATCGTTCCACAATGGCCTTCGGCCTATTTTTGGCCTTTTTTGCACGACAACGCCTCCCAGTTCAAGTCTTTTGTTAGAGAAGTGTTTGAGCTTCCTTGTATTGAAGACCTCTTGCTGGAGGGTCCAGGACAGAAGCAGATTTACAAAGCGCGTCCGTCGGTGTTCAGCGGCTGCCCGAAATTTAAAATGTTAGCTTTGCGGATAAATTTTAGGTGAGCTTTCCCATTTTTGTCTCCCCTTACAGCTCATTTTTGTCGGTGTTTTAGGTTTATCTTTGGCAGTGTATTTTTGCCTGATTTGGCAGCTTTGTTTTGCCTGTTTTGGCAACGTATTTTTGCCTGATTTGGCGGTGTATTTTTTGCCTGGTTTGGCAGCGTCTTCTTGGCTCTGAGTTCGATGTCCGCTTCACCACGCAGTTTGCCTGTTTTGGCGCCGTCAGTTGGCCTTATTTTATGTTTTATTTTATTGGTCTACATTTGTTTTATTGAATGTTTGCTATTTTGTTGTATCTTTTACTGTTTTTTTTACAGCATTACTGGGCCCAGCCAGTTCGGCTTCCGTTTGTCGTTGTTTCTCATTACATGTCGTTTTTACGCTGTAGTACTGTCCGTGCTGCATGATTATGATGCAGCATCATATTTTCTACTGTATTATAATTTTAAATGTTTTGCCTTTTCCTGCCTACTTTTATTTTATTTTTTAGATGTTCTCCAATCCGCGATTTGGAGTGAAGCGAATTCTTTGGCCGATCCATCCTTGCGCAAGCTTGTTCCAGTCCTTCTCCATTTACAGTTTCAGTCCAAGGCTCCCTCTACCGAGCAGAAGTATAGATCTGGCTGGATCAGATGGCGTGAATGGGCAGATTCTAAGATTGGCATTTCAGTTATTCCAGCGAAGCCACTGCACATTGCTCTCTTTATCAGCGAACTTACTGCTGTTTCTATTTCTAATAATACGGGGATATCCCCTATAGAGTCAGTTGTTTATGGTATTAAGTGGGGTCATAGTCTGGCCGGTATTGTAGAATGCCCTACTGGTCACCCCCTTGTTAAGTCGTCCTTGGAGGGTGCAAGAAGGAAGCTTGCTCGTCCTGTTGACACAGTTTTAAGGATCGCTGAATATTATATTTCTAGTAGTTCGCTTGCCGTTATTCGTTTTCTTTTCGTCCTCTTGGTTGGCTTTGCTGGGTTTTTTCGTGTGGACGAAATTCGCAATTTGACAGTTAGAGATGTCTCTATTTTCAACGAGTACATGTCAGTTTTTATTCCTAAACGCAAAAATGATCAGTATAGAGAAGGGCATACGTCCTTTCTAGCTAGGTCGCATAAGGCTACTTGCCCAGTTTCTATCACCGAAAGGTTACTTAAGCTTTTCCCTTCAACTTGTGAGTCATCTTCGCCCCTCGTTAGGCGAATCGTTAAAACTAAGTCTAGGGAGTGTTTTCATGCTTCTAGAGGAGTTTCATATTCAACGTTAAGAGGTGAATTTAAGAAATTTGTTAAACCATTTGTAGGTGACATTGCTCTTTACGGCACGCACAGTATAAAGTCTGGTGCCGCCTCAAATCCTGCTTGTCGGAGTGTTTCCGCTGATCTGCTAGATATGCATGCTGGCTGGAAATGTGCCACTTCAAAGAACAGATACATTAAGCACACCGTTAGTGATTGCTTAAAAGTTGCTCAAACTATTGCTATTTAGTTTTCGTTTGTTTATTACAATTGTTTAGTTTATTAGTAGTCTTGGCGGGGGACTTAAGTCGTGCCTGGCCCGCCCCAGATTTCTTATCCCTTTTTCCCCACGGGGTTTTTTAGGTTAGGTTTTTTCTGGCCCCCCTGGCACGGCTTACTCTATTTTACATTTTCATTTCTATTTTGTACTAGTTGTTTGCATTTTCTTTAATAAAGTGGCGTTATGGCGTTACCCCACAGGCCATAATCCAATATTCTCAGTGATTTGCTGCATTTGTGTTTATATTTATATAGGTTAGTGCAGAAAGAAAGTTATGTCAAGCTCTCAAAGGGTCCTTTGAAAACTAAAGACACTTGCAAAAGCGCTCATTCTTTCAGCTTTGCCGTTTCTGACATTTATAGCTGCAGTTTTAATATTTAACTAAAAAAAAGCATGTCTGGTGTATCAGCATTAATACGCCAAACTTCGTTCAGTTAAGAAGATAGAAAATAGAATGATACGGCCCGCAAATTAGCTGTTGTTTAGTTAAACAATAATCGTAGCCATGACATAATACGGCTTATCCTCGGTGTAAGAACTTGTAAAACTCACAAGTGACGTAAAAAAGGAAACAAAGAAGTCAACAAAATAGAACCTAGGAAAACAAAAGGTACGAAACAAAGAAAACGTTCACACCTTCTTACACCGAGGTTAACTCCACAATGCAGTTCCTAATATCAGAAACAATCAACTTCGAAGAACTGTGTTGTAGCTGGAAGAACAGATAGTTGCTATGGCAACGTCGCGTGTCGTGAACAAGAATATCACTGGAAATGGTCACTGCAAAGATTCTGTCAACTTCACGAGGTTTGTGAGTACAGACAGAGACAACTGCACACATATATAACGCTATTTATTTGCTGTCGTTACAAATAATTCATTGCAAGGCCTAGTATTCTTAGAGACACAGATCGACGTATTATGGCAAGACCAAAAACTCGCGAGAAAAATACAGTTACACTTTGTCACTAAAACACATCCTCGACCCCTTTCAGAAAAAGAAGTTCACGGAAAAACTTAAGGATTAGCTGTCGGTGGAATATCTCGCATACCACCTCAAGAAACGTTTCAGTAGAAAACTACGAATCATTTTCCAAGCAGCCTACGAAGATGTCTTTTCGTCTTCATGTTGTACACGAGACCCGATAACTACTGCCCGCCAAACATATTACCAAAAGGCATACCACCCGGAAACCCGGCTCCGCTCCCGGGCGGAGGGCCGGATCCCGCGGGACCGAACTTCTTGGCCAGTTTATCAAGAATCTTTTTCACTTTAGGATTGTCTTCGTATTTTGAGAGGTTCGCTGGATTTTGGCTGACATCTTGAAATGCTGCCATTACTTCGGGATCCTGAAAGCAGAAGAAACCAGAATTTCAAGTGTGTCCATCTGCAGCGAACACAAGAAAACAAACAAACGAAAAAAAGACAAAGATCGGATTGTACTGTCACTATAAGTACATAATGGCGGTTTTAAATTTCTAGTCCAAATCAGGACCGTGCGTCCACCACGTTTACACTTCGTACAACGGAAGGTTTTGAGGAAGGCTGGAGGCGCACGTACACTGTATAGCGTACGGCAAGCCACGAAACCCCAACAGTGATAAGAGGCTTGAGGTAACATTGCTACCTTAGCAAGAATTCGCATGGAGCAAGGTACACCTTCGGAACGAAAAAGTCCGAGTAGTGCTAACTACCCGCTCCCCCCCACCCCGACGGGGGAAGGTTATTGTTTAAAAGGTGGGCGGTGCTATCCACTGCATAACGTAATTGGCTGCCACAACACCTATAAGTTATAGTGATTCACCCGGAGAGGGTGATAAAGCTATCCAAATCTTGAACAACCGGAACCAGCTGGAGTTTGCTTTCTTTGCTAAACCCAACGAAATTCGGAGTCCAGGATCCAGTTTCTGGGCCGGGTTGTTCAAAGCTGGGTTAAGATAACCCACGCTTAGCGCGAAATTCGAATTCAGATATGAAGGATTCAGAAACAAATTCTGTTTACTTCTTTTTCTCTTCATTTTGATGCTCTAAAGAGAACAGAGGAAAATACGGTCGACTCCCGGTAACTCGAACCCTCTATAACTCGAACCTCCGGTTAACTCGAAGTAATTTTCATTTCCCTTCAGATAATTTTTTCCACATAATTTTACCCTCGATAACTCGAACTCCCGATAACTCGAGCTTTTTTCTATTTTCCTTAAAGGTTCGAATTATCGGGAGTCGACTGTATTTGAGAAAATGCTTGTGAACAAAAGTAAAAGAAACCCGGACTAGAATTAACCCCGAGTTGGCGCCAATCGGCCTTCGAACAACTGACCCCAGATATCTGTTGTAGTTAATTTTTTTATCTCAGTTAATTTTCATTTTTCTATTGTTTTTGGGTATGGTAATGTTGCTAGTGAATTTGAAACAAAGGAAAAATAAAAATTAACTGAAATAAAATATTATTATTAACTGCAACAAATATTATAAATATTACTATTAACTGCAACATATCCAAACACGACAAATAAACAAAATCTCCACACTCAGCGAAAATGGATTTGATCACGACAAACCTGAAATGCTTCTAACAGCTCTGGATCGCTTAAAAGGTCATTTAAGTTGGGTGTTGCACCACCTGAGAAAGAAAAAAAGAGTCACAATTTCAGCAATCAGACTTAGAGTCCACATGTTCCTTCTTGACCTAGCTGCGCTTTCTGCGAGGAGCAAGTGAAACTAACTGTGATACCCACAGCCGCTGATGAAATATAGCTTTCCATTTCTGAGGTCAATGAATACCCAGAGCTCACTTTCTTAAGCAGATTTGAATTTCCCGGGGTCACACAATAGTATCAGCCTTGTAAAAAAAACGTTAAGAAGTAGGGCTTTGTCATAGGTGTTCGTCATTTTTTTCCCCCGGTGGTAGATGTATACGATCTTTTGTGTCGTCTGTACAGTTTAGAAACGTGAAGGGGTTGGGAAACAGCAGTTTTTAAATACCTCCTGCTCCTCCAGTACCAGTGAATCCCCCAGCGCCCCCGGGGAATCCTCCTGCACCACCAGGGAAGCCCCCAGGGAATCCTGCCGCACCGCCGGGGAAACCACCAGGAAAGCCCCCTGGGAAGCCACCAGGCATCTCTTGTTGTCGCTTTTGTCTTTCTTCTTCTTCCTGTAAAGTGTGGATATTCAAAATGGAAAAGCAACCGTCAGAACTTGTTAAAAAACAGACAATAACGTTAATGCTCATCTGAATTTACCTTTCTTGCTTTTGCTTGCGCTTCTTTCGCTTTTTTTCTAAAATGGAAAGAAAAACGTTCCACGTATTTTTAGTAAATCATGCCATCGATACACCACAGTAATTGCGGGTGGTTCTGGTGTGAAGGGAGTGATAAAGGCAAAGTTTATCTTGGTCAAACCACTCTACAAAGGCCACCTTGAGACGGATGAAGGTTATTGTCTAATGTAACAAATATGTTTAGGGAATATTGACACATAATATCAAGTCAATGAAACAGTGGGCTGCAAAACAGCCTGTATTTTCCGTTGGTCAAGAATGCGCGAATAGGAAAGGACTGGAGCCGAAAATGCTAGTCTCCAGTATGCAGCCGTCGTTGGATGAGGTTCGAATGCAAAATCAAATTTCAACCCTCCCCCCTCCTCCCTCAAAAAAAAAATTAAACACGACATTTACATAACTAAAAGTGCGAGGGCATTCTTACATTCTATCCATTCGTTCCTCTTCTTCTTTGTCTTCCCGTTTTCTTTCATATTTTCTTCGGTGCTCGGCAAGAAGGTGTGCCTGGGAACACAATATGCAAAAAAAGCATTAAAAAAAGATAGAGCAACAAAGGCTGTTGGCTGATTGACATTCACACCAAATTATTCTGAAGTTTTAAAAAGAAACAAATCATTGCGGGGACTTTTACATGTACAACCATCCTGCATGTTTAGTAAGGATATACCACATTTATGGTGCAAAAAAAGATAGCTTAGTCTTCTAGTCATGGAGGCAATGACCAAGAAAATGGCACCAAAAGGAGTAAAACGGACTTCTGCTCCTTCAAACTTCTTTACATAACAGTCATAAAATGAAGTAGTTGAGGGGGAATTGTCCCTATATTGAGGCAAAATTTTGCCTTCAGACTGTATTCTAGCTTTAAAGGTCGTAGTAATTTGGCATCAACCATTATTGTTGTATTAGACTCGTAAACAACATTTTGGGTTTTGCTGTTTATCTCTTTCTGGACTGAATAGTGACATGAAAATTTCCCAACTACAAGAATGGTTTCATATTCAAATTGTTGATCACCTGGACGTTTGAATTTCTGCACTACTGTATTTACCCTAGAACTGCCAAGTCCAGATAATCAAGGTTCCACAACAGTTATTAGTTATTCCCTCCATGTTTGTATGAGATCTCTGTACATATAATAATTATATGTCAACGCACAAAGATGGAGAACAAAAATGAAAATAATTGTCGAACTTATGATGTCCTTATGGTTACTAGACGTCCTGATGCTCTTACTACCCCTAGGCCAGAAGGACATCATAGGTTTGACTCCTCTTTCTCATTTATTAACCAGGCTGAAAATTCACCATCAGATTTCTATCAATGCCACTCATAATCACAAATAATGACTGTACCTTAGGAGTGACTTCTTTAAGCCACTCATTAGCTTGATCATCATAGTCAAGTTTGCAGGCCATGCCAAGATCCTTAGCAGCCTCTTCCCAGTGACCCAAGAGTCTACAAGAACAAAAAATTCATTTATGGGCAGATGAAAGAAAAGAAAATACAGCTAGTAAAAAGCAAGAACTTTAAGAAACTTCTAACGAAATGTTTAAGCCCTCAAGGTAACAGTAGGTTCCTCTATTTTTAAACAACAGCACCTTTAATTCAACAGTGGCTTTAACTCAAATTTTAGTATAACTGATGAAAAGAAGTGCAAGCACAATAACCTGTGGGCCCGTCCTCTCCACTTGTAAGGTTGGGCGGAGTCTGGGTTGATCTTGATTGCTTCATTACAGTCTCTGATCGCTGCATTTGGCTTCTGCATTCGAATAAAACAGCTGGAAAAGGTTTGGAGCAAAAGAATAATAATAATAATAATAATAATTTAACTAATTATTGGTCAAAGTGTAAAATGAAGAGAAATGGAAAAATTGAATGTCCAAAATACACAAAGAACACTTTTAATACTACACCTTGCTCGTTTAGCATACATGCTGGCAGTTGTAGGATGTTTTAAAATGGCTTCTGTGAATAGTTTAGCTGCTTCTTCAAGATTTCCTATTCAAAAATAAAAATTATTATTATCACACAACAGACAGAACAAATGAGAAGTATAGCTGAAACATCCACTACACATAAACATAAGAATTTTGCCCTCCAATAAAGACCAAATTTAAAGAAAATAAACCTCTTATATAACTAACAGCCTGTGTTCCACCAGGCAGAGGCTTCTTAAAAAAACTTTCTATCACTTCAAACCTTCACTCATGGCAGCCATTCCTTGACTTCTTTTTTCAGATGCCTCTTCTCTCATCTCATCAGTAACCTGGGAAGAAAAAATCATATCAGTAATTTGGTTTATTGCAGATAGAAATTATTTCATTCCTAAATTTATGATATTATTGATTTGAGAAACTAACATCAGAAAATTAATTAATAAGATAAAGCAGTTATTGATTCACAACAAACTGTTCCCACATGACTATAGTTGTGGTATTGTCAATGAAAGCTGTAATTCATTAAACATGCACACAAGTTGGTTCTAACTTCGAATGACTGTGCTTGTAATATTTAACTGCATGTCTCAGTTCTTCATAACTGTCATAACCTTGACTAATAAAAAAATTTGGATGCTAAAACAGCACCCAGAATGTTTCAATAGTAGAATAGGTCTGGTTCGAAAATCCGCCTGCTGTGACTACACAGAACACAGAACTAGACAAAGTTTCATTTTAGACTGATAACTCACACTCATCATATACAGCACACTTAAAAAAATGTTGCTGTGTCAAACTCTTATGCGGCAGCCAACAGCAATGTACTAGAAAACCAAACTGCCTAACCAAACTGAGATTCAAACACTACTCTTCTGTGGCCCTACCTAATTCAACAATCAATAATTTAGGTTCAGCACATCAGCAGGATAGCATATTTTGAACAAAACTTTGATATTAACTACACTCTGTTAAGCATGTATTTTGAGGTTGATGTAAGGTGGTAGTACATGCATGAGATTACTAGGTGAATTTTGCAAGAATTTTATTGTTAATTATTCATTAAGTAACTCATTATTTACTTCAATGCTTGCATCTCCCATCTGCTGAGGTTCATCATTGTCTGGCTCAATACATCCCTCCCTGTCAATCTCTGTTAAAATAATTATGTTAAAATACAGTATTATTATAAAAACAATTTGGTACAGTTTAAAATTTACAAACAGATGCTTATGTAGCAATATAATTAAACCTTAACTACAGGCTAGAGGTAAAGAAGAGGGCATAAGTAAATCATTTTATAAGTCAAAATCAGTAAATTAAACATTTCTTTATTTATTTACCACTAGCTGACTGAAAAAATAACCTATAAAATAAACAAATAAATGAATGAAAAAGTATCACAATTCAACAAAATGGTTATAATGCATTTAACCAATCCAGATCGAATTTGTATTTGGAAATGTTGGTTTTTCAGGAGAGGGGAAACAAGAATTCTTGGAGAATAACCCTCTCTGAATAAAGGTGGAAACCAACAACAAACATAATTGATGGTATCATTATTGCAAGGCTGTGCTTTAAGAAAAATTGGAAGGAGCTCAGTGCTTTGAGCCTGTCAAATCCAGGGCCAGGTGCAGTGCCCATCATATGAAAAAAATAATATTTAATCTTTTTTTATCTGCCCAGGGAGCAATTAGATACAGTGTAGGTGTCCATGTGCCACCAGGCACTACTAAACTGCACAGCCTTTTATTGCTTCTGGGATTTGAACCAGGGCCACATTAATGGAATGCTCATTAAGTCTACATGAATTAAAGGAAACGAAGGAACCCTCCTTGATTGAAAGAAGGTGAAATCCTAAGAAAGCCCTTTCAAATTATTGCTACGCTGAACAGCCACATGACAAGTTACAGAATATTGTGCTTTGAATTCTTAATCAGTCCTGTACATATACATTGTACATGTAGAAATATTAAAGCCTAACTGACTTCACACACTGACCCACATCACTCTCTTCACTTGAACTCTCCATTGCCTCTTCTGTTGGTGCCTCCTAAGAACAATTCAGTTTATAAAAGATTTTACATGCATGAAGCCTACAAAAATACTGCCATGCTTCTTTAAGGATAATATAATTTCATTAACGTCTGTTAATGATAATTCAATAATTTTTGAAGTGACATTCAGATCCATTTATCAGGGCTTCTGATATTACTGTATACATGTACGGTAGGTGCACACAATTGACCAATAATTATTCCACAAGAAATATCATTAATGAATAATAAAAAAATTGCATAATCTCGGGGAGTAAACTAATTTAAGACATAATTTTAGGCTGATAAACTACTGTGAACCTTCAATGCTAAATCAACTAAATCATGCTACATCATCTCTTGGAAAATTGAATCATTTGCTCCTGCACCCACACAATTCACTAAAATCTACCGCGCAAAATTTTGCATAGGAATTGTCTTCAATTTCTCATGGGATGACTGCAATACACAGGAGAAATTGGAGACAAAAGCTATATGGAAAATGTATTGGGGAAAACAAGGTGTATAATTATGGGCATTTGCAAAAATGGTGAATAAAAATTTTGACAAAAAATGGGACACCCTGGAAATGTTGCATACCATTGCATGGTATTTACTTGAATAAGGGCTGCAATGCTTAGTAAATTTTTTATCCCTCAAACGGAGCAGTTATTCGAGGGCAGCACTTATTTGAATGCAACATTATTTTATTTGAAAGTTACATGCAACAAAGAATTGTCTCATGTAAATGGTATTATCACTTTTAGTATTAAACTGACAGAATAAACATCTTACTTTGATTTTGATTGCACAGGGGCCACAGCACTAAGTCACTTATTCAGGGGCAGCACTTAACACCTTTTTTTGTACCAAATGTGACACTTACTCAAGTAAAGACGGTGTTTCCCCAAATTTTTTTCCACTCTATCAGGAGGTTTAAATTAGCTGTTACCTCTTTAGGCTCTGGCTCGGTCACTGGTTCATCTTTTTCTGGGGTTTTTACTTCTTCAGTTGGTTCAGGTTCTTTTGGTTTCTCTGGTGGTGGAGGGATATTGGCACCCAAACTACAATACGATAATTTGAATGAAAGAAACGAAAGGTGCTTTAATTAACTCCCCTTTTTTCAATTCTACACAGAGCAGCCACACCATTGAATTGCTATTAAACTGCCCTAAAATGAGCAACTAGGGAGCAATGGAGCTGCTCATGTCTAGGTTAGTGTGGTAAAAATAAAACTCAACCCCTTTGAAAAAATAAAATCATTCATCAAAAGGGATCCGTCAGGTATTTTATACATGTGGCAAAATTGTCAATCTTCACATTGCAAAAATGAAAGTCATTATGCATCAGTCCATTCCATTTGCAGCCAGCTTGGGAATGGTCCTGGGCAGTGCAAAATTTGCAAACGCCCCACCCCCAGGACTGACATGGCTGAGCGCAGGTGGAATTGACTGATGCATTATCTCCTTCCTTTGTCAAACTTGAGATCAAATGACCCATTTTGGAAACTCACGATTATGTAAATCTCTAAAAGAGGAGAGGAGCTATTAAAAAAATCCATTGAAAGCTCGAAAAATTCAAAACGCCAAACAATGACTTTGACAACCCACCATACCCCCACCCCTAGAGATCGGTTACTTCCGCTTTCTTGCGAGCTTGCACCAGGAGCTCTGTGTTGATTTTATCCAAGAGGGAACAAATGTATTGCTTAAAGTCGACTCTCCTAAGTTTCATCACAATATTTCAGACAAAATAATATATACATAAAGATCGTACGCTAAGTAAAATAACTCTGCTTATGTTTAACCATATTTTACGTTTTGATCAGCCCTTTGGCCTCAAATAGTCACGTACACTAGAACCAAATTTAAATAAAATCATTAAAACCATGATAGCGACAACAACATAGATCCCTTATTAACTGAATTGTTTCCCTGTATTGCCCTTCTTATAAAACGTGAGGGTCTTTTCACACACAAGGTACAACATCCATGTTGGTGCAAGAACACTTCATCACAAAAGAGAGCAAAGAGAGGCACGTGCCTACATCGCTTCTCGCTTCTTTCCTACCTCTCAAGCCAGTCCCTAAAAAACTTCAGCTGAGGAGCATGTAGTAGTTCTGGCTTTTCCTTACATAAATCCACGAACTGCTTAAGCAAAGAGAGCTGGAAATTATCAAACTTTGAGGCCATCTTCGCCTCCAAGAGCGTAACGCCTTCACTTCGCTTACTAAGTTGGGTTAAAAGCTATCCCATGATCCTTTGCGCGTGGCCTGTAACTTCGTGTACGTTTGTACAACGCTTCCTTTTGGTAAAACTTTCGAGATCCGTCACTGTAACAAAAGCTTTTTTGGGGCGACGCAAGGAGAACCGTCACATTCCGCAACACTTCATCATCTCGCCTTTTATTGTCTGTCGAACAGCAAGGTAGCCTGAATTGCAGACATTAATTCGAGTCCTTTCTCCCTCGGGAGAAAACAGTGTGTAGGCTACCCGTGGGCTATATCTCGGAAGTATACAGTTGGTGCCACTGATGAGCAGATGAGTAAAACGTGTTTCACCGTGTCTCTGAACAAGGGGGTTTCCGTGAGCTTTACTGTTATCAATAAACGAACCAATAAGAATTTTAATATTGGTCATAAAAAAGTTGACCATAATTTTTTTTTAGCGAAGAAGCTTGTTCGGCCTTCGTGACTTGCATTGTCTCGTAACTGAGGGTTCAGGCGTAGTACGGTGGCCCAGTAGGGTCACACATGCAAATTAAAAATGTTGCTGCAAATTAAAAATAGTACATGCAAATTAAAAATTTTTCATGCAAACTAAAAATATTACCTGCAAATTAAATATAGTACATGCAAACTAAAAATTGTGCTGCAAATTGAAAATAGAAAACATATCGATGCAAATTAAAAATGAAAAGTCCTGCACGCGCAGTATGAGTGATGAGGACCTGGTCCGAGCCGTGCGACCTGGCTTACTGCCGTCGGCCCATTCATGTTTCATCTTTGTAATAGTTTGCGTGTACAATTTTTAATTTGCATATCCTATTTTTAATTTAATTTGCAAGTAAAATTTTAGTTTGCAGCAACATTTTTAATTTGCATGTGTGACCCTTCTGGGCCACCGTATTCAGGGGCACCCAACGACTGTTTTCTAGGAAACTAATCTGTTCGGAGAAGCAAAAATTGCCTAGAATTTTCTATTGCTTGAGGAAGGCTAAAACGTTTGAGATGACTGTTTCATTTATATTCATGTACAATTTTCGAGGCTTATCTAACTACGATTATCTGAAGTTTAATTTTTCCCATTTCACTCCCCTGGTTAGGCTATTTTTCGTGAAACCTAAAATTTTCGGAATCGAAAATGCGATGCAGAGAGGTAACAGCAGTATCAGAAAAACTATCACTTTAAATTGCAGCTAGAATCGCATAATTAAGTAAAATCTCGCATTCTGATTGGTTAACGAAGCGAGGTATTTAGTGTGGAATTGCGAGTTGAAAACGAGGCTAAGCGATATTGTTTCGCATCTACGTAACAACTATCGTCAAATTCTAACACAACAACATGCAAAAAAGGTTTTCTACAATGTCATTTTAAAATGTTTTCAAAACCATTCATTGTCACTTTTTGAAGAGTTTTAAACTAACAAAAGCGTTTTTTAAAGTGAGCCGGAGGTTCTTCCTTGTTTTGAACTGAACTACAGATTCTCGAAGAGACATAAAACCTCTTTCACTCGCGACAACCAGAAAACAAGAAAATCCTGTGAACACGGCCCAGAAAATGGCAATCCAAAGTTCAACCAAACAAAACGGAGAAGCGACAACGGAGGAAGTGCCGGGGTCGATTGTCCCATATACAGAAGAAGAAATAAATACCTTCAAAGAGGACATGGCTCCTGAAAACACGAAAAAGAGTACGCCGCTTGCAATCGTCCTGAATCGTGGTACTCAGAAAAGTACAAAACAGAGCTGAACTTGAACAGCATTTCTAAAACATTTCAAGGTACTTACCTTATGTCAATCGCGACGTTAAACATGTTAAACTTTCAGTGCTTTCGCTTGGACACTTCATTTCTTTCAGTTTTGCCGCCGAAGAGGTAAAAGGTGTAAATTATTTTCCTTCTCGAGCAAATGACCAATTTGAAAAAAGACGTTCTACATAAACGGCTTCTAAATTCAGTAAAATACCTCTACTTATCCTTACGATTAGTGTGAAGCTTGTTTACATGTAAAAAAGTTTGAAAACAAAAGTGAAAACAAGCACAAGGTACAAAAAAAGTTGTCGAAGGTTCAAACGTGTACGACTGACCTTGCTTCCTATTCGCTAACGCAATGACAGTTCTGACAGTTGACTTTGAAATGGCTTTCTGGAGCGCGCGCTCAGGATAAAAACAAACAATATTATTGCTGTTTTCTTTTTTTTTCTTCTGATTTTTATTCAATTATGCGATTCAAGGAAAATTCATTACCTGACGAGGGAATTCCACGTTAAATTGCACTTGAAAACCAGAAAACCAGTGCAATTTAACGTGGAATTCCCTCGTCAGGTAATGAATTTTCCTTGAATCGCATAATTGAGTAAAATCTCACATTCTGATTGGTTAACGAAGCGAGGTATTTAGTGTGGAATTGCGAGTTGAAAACGAGGCTAAGCAATACGTAACAACTATCGTCAAATTCTAACACAACAACTGCAAAAAAGGTTTTCTACAATGTCATATTAAAATGTTTTCAAAACCATTGTCACCTTTTGAAGAGTTAAAAACAAACAAAAGCGTTTTTTATAGTGAGCCGGAGGTTCTTCCTTGTTTTGAACTGAACTACAAATTCTCGAAGAGGCATAAAAAACCTCTTTCGCTCGCGACAACGAGAAAACAAGAAAATCTTGTGAACACGGCCCAGAAAATGGCAAGCCAAAGTTCAACCAAACAAAACGGAGAAGCGACATCGGAGGAAGTGCCGGGGTCGATTGTCACATATACAGGAGAAGAAATAAATACCTTCAAAGACGACATGGCCCCTCAGTGAAAACACGAAAAAGAGTACGCCGCTTGCAATCGTCCGTCCTGAATCGTGATACTTAGAAAAGTACAAAACAGAGCTGAACTTGAACAGCATTTCTAAAACATTTCAAGATACTTACCATATATTAATCGTGACGTTAAACTTTCAGTGCTTTCGCTTGGACACTTCATTTCTTTCAGTTTTGCCGCCGAAGAGGTAAAAGGTGTAAATTATTTTCCTTCTCGAGCAAATGACCAATTTGAAAAATGATGTTATAGATAAACGGCTTGTAAATTCAGTGAATACCTCTATTTATCCTTACGATTAGTGTGAAGCTTGTTTACATGTAAAAAAGTTTGAAAACAAACGTAAAAACAAGCACAAGGTACAAAAAAAGTTGTCGAAGGTTCAAACGTGTACGACGACTGACCTTGCTTCCTATTCGCTAACGCAATGACAGCTCTGACAGTTGACTTTGAAATGGCTTTCTGAAGCGCGCGCTCAGGATAAAAACAAACAATATTATTGCTGTTTTCTTTTTTTTCTGATTTTTATTCAGTTATGCGATTCAAGGAAAATCCAATAGGAAACCTTCGTTGGGTGCCCCTGAGGGCTCCGATCCCTTACAACCTTTTTTGTCATCTTGAAAAGTGTTTCAGAGGCCGAAAATGACAAGTGTACAACTTTTTCGAAAAAAAAATAGATTTTTCTTCTTCAGATCTCCGTTAACTGCAGTGGATTGCAAATAACCGTTACAGCCGCTGAAAAGCCAAGAAAATACTCAACTGCTATGTGAAAAAAAAAACGTAAATTTTATTACCTTAGCGGTGTTGTGTTAGAAACGGTTAGTTACAAAGGCTTGTGTGGGTGTTAACGGTTTTTCTTAAAAGAGAGAAAAAATGTTATGTTTTTAAATAAAATCGACGTACCTTATTGCCTTGTTGTATTCTTTGTTGTTTGCCCGCGTCTGAGGCCGTTTTGAAGCCGGTTTTCGGCGAGTTAGCGCTATTTTGGTGTTCCACTGTTAAGAGCAATGGAACACCAAAAATAGTTATCGCGAAAAATTCACTGCTGAATGCAGGAATGTCGATTTGAATTTGATACTACTTGCAGCAGCGACTTACTGAGCTGGGCTGGGTTGACTTTAACCTGTACAGAGAAGTGCTGTGTGACAAGCAGCGAATCCGGTTATTTCTTTTCAGTTAAACTATAATTAAATTTGACTTCAGTTAACCTTCGTTTTTTAAGTCGTCGTTTTCTAGGTTGTCGCTTTCTAGGTCGTAAACACCGTTGAAATTCAGTCTACCAGTATGGCGAATAATAATAATTATAAAAGTAAATTATAATTATCGGAAAAATTATCCCAGAATCGGTCTTTGAGGCAATTTTTTTGCAAGCTTTATAACTTTGACAATTTGATATGTAGAAGAATGTCAGACCACAACAAGATAACATCTGCCATAAAATATCTTCTCATGTCACACCTAGGGTGATGACGTCATCAGTCACGTGACCATTGCTGAATCAGGCTTTTTTGTTGCTGTGACAAGATTTCATCATTAAAATAAAATTAGATAGCATATTTGAGGGTTTGGTTGTGTGGAGCAGTTAAAAATAACCAGTTTACTTCCGGAATTTAAAATTTAAGGGGGCAAAGAACATGAGGGAAAAAGTCGGGAAACTAGGCCAAGGGCTGTAGAGAGTTGACGTTTCATCACACGCGGCAGAGGAAATTTGCAGGAAAGTAGTGTTCTACCTGACAGTTTTTTTCTTACCAAAAGAGGGACATGACGTCATCAGTGACGTGATCAGAGCGTTTTCAATATTTTAGTTCGTTTGTAAAGTACATTTTTCGCCATAAATCTGCAAGTTTTTGTTGTCTTCCTCTACAAATCTTTAAACTTTATTACCCCTGAGTAATTATTATTCCATTTTCAAAGCAGAAGCAAACTAAAACTGAGCTAGAAATTAAAAGTTGCGTAAATCGACCGATATTGCAAATTAAAATCGAAAAGGAGACCTACTTTTGAGACTTTTGTAAAATCCTTTTTCAACCGTTAACTGTTTGTTTGCCGAAATAAATGTTCAAAGAACTTTCAAAGCTTTAAGGATGTATTTGGCGGCCATATTGGTTTTCTTCATTCTGAGGAGAGAGATCATGTAGCAGTTCTTCTAACCCTAAAAGCCAAATGGTTTGCTACCCTAACCTAAAAAAATGGAAATAATGATAAACAATGTTGTGTTAATGTTTTCCCGACCTATGAAAAGACACCTTACGAACAGGGAG
>CALNXK010000085.1:1960000-1997500 GCA_942486035.1 Porites lobata
ATGTATGCGGGCATCATTACTCATTCCTTCATTACTTGTAAACTGCACCTTAAGCAGTCTGGCAAAGTCCCCCAACCAGTGTTGTAAATTATCCCTGAAAAGCCCTGAGGGGAGTGGATGATAAGATATTTACAATTACAAATTACAGTTACAAACTTGCCTAAACTGTACTCTTTCGCAAATGGACAAACACAGGGAAACCCGGGAAAAAGCACTAATCACTGAAACTCCTAGCCTTCCACGCGGGCGTTTTTAGGGTAGCTCGTATTTCGTCCCTGCCCACAAACGCCTACAAAACTCCTTTCCCATTCTTTTATTCCCGAGGTAAGTAACCAATATACAGGTTTGAAACAAAGTGTTGACAGGCTAAACACAACTCCTAAGCTCGCGGTAGTGTAAAAACGTGACCCTAAGAGTTACTTTTTTCCTTCTTTCGCAAAGGTTATGCAGTGCACGGAGTATTCTAAAATCTGACTAAATCTTACTTTTGCCGCTCTGAGTCATATTACAGGTCATAAAGCTTTCCCAGTGTTTCATGCAGATCGAGTAATTATCGGATTACCCTGCGGTCAAGGTCAACCTTCCAGAATTTGGAAGGTAGGATGTGATTGGCTAAGCTTGGGAAAGGAATGTTGTCTTCGGTTGAGCTGGCGTTTGTGGGGAGGGACGAAATTCGAGCTCCCCTAAAAACACCTGCGTGGGAGGCTAGGAGACTCCATACGTATATTTAAAAAAACTCCGAATCTTTACAAATTGAAAACCAACTTCAACAAGAAACACTATCCAAAGAGCTCCAAAATTCAAGAGCAGAGACCGATATTAAAACTGGTTTACGCCAAAAAATCTCTATGTCTCCCTCCCAGATTCACAATACCGGAATAGAAGATACCTGCAGAATGCTATATAACCTATACAAAGAGCGGTTTTTACTTGACATACCAATTTCAAAAAAACCTACTCTGGCCAAGCTAAACCGAGCAGTTAATCTGATAGGTCAAAATCCTAAAGAAAGCACGTTTTCACCATACCCTCCTCCGCTACTTAATTGACCAATCAGATCAATAACCACAGTTTTATACCATCCACTGCAACTGACATGATACAACTCTTTTGACTCTGAAGATGACTATACCGCACAGGTTGTCGAAACGTCAGTCACTGTCAACAACAGTCCTATTCAGGACTACGCTCACCCGGACGATCATCAAACTCAACCTACTTATGAAATCACTCCTGGGTTCAAACTTTTCACAAAATAAACAGCAATTAATTTAACGATCACATCCTCAGACAACCAAAACGTAGCTAATTGATTCTAAAGTGCATAGACAGACGGAGATGAAAGTGGAGATACAAAGAAAGGAATTTTTCCTTTTTCCTCTGAAACTGTTTCTGCTTCCTTTACGTCCGTTGCCTACGCCTCAGGATAAATCAAACCGACAGAGGAGGAAGGTTTGACCCAATCACAAAGCTCTTTCCAAGTCCCAATTTTAAAACCTAATAGCGGTCTTGAATTAAGTAAAACCTAAGCAAGTGGTGTCAAAACTTTGACAAATGCTGCAGGAAATCTGCCGACTCTGTGGTTCACTTGACCTTTCAGCCATGCGTCATTTATCCGTTCCAACAAAATAATGTCATCGTCGACCTGAGTAAAGACAAAGACGAGCGCATGCTTAATCAGGACCCGGTATCGCTTGCTGTGGCGTCTCACATAGCCTTCAATTAGAGGTTTGAAAGGGGCGATGCTTCTGAACTCATTTGAAGAGCTGCTCCAAGTGTTTGCCTAGCCCCCTCCGCAGGCTTCACAGTCCTGTTTTAGAGAACGAGTAGGAGAATGGGGAGAAAAAGGGGAATTACAGTGATCCCAACCAATCTCAACCCCTCACCACTTTTTTCTCTTTTTCTCGTTCTCAGACTCCTCACGGTCAGTACAACCGTTACAATAGGAGTTGCCTGCGGAGGAGGCTAGTGTTTGCCTTGGAAAGGTTAGCGCCTTAAAGAGACAGACAAGAGAAGAACCTTATTCTTTTTTGTCGGTCCAAGACCTTTAGCAGATGATTGTCCGTTGTGTTTAGTTTTTAGAGAGATTTAGAATTGAGGAGAGGGCGAGTACGAGTACGCGATTTAACTTTAAGTTTTTTCCGCGTTCTCTCGAAAATATTCAACCCGGAAAGCTTCATTGTAATATTTTTCATCTGAAGAATTAGTGAAGCTATCTCGCTAACACTCGTAGAAGAATGACGACTGCTATCACGTTTTCCCGCCAAAATGACGCTGGTTCACGCGCGAGCACCACTTAGTATTGAGAAAATCTCGTACTCGCAGTCATCCTCGTCTCAGAATCTAAAACTCTCTTTTGTCATGTCATGTGGTGCAGGTTTCAATTTTAGTTTGTAAAGTCTGACCAAAAAGGTTAGATTTCTAAGTAAAATCCGATGACATATATAATGACTCAATAACTAAGTAATTTTTTCAATGACTAATTGATTAATATCATGATTTAACAATCCAGAGAGCGTGGTATTTCTGGTCATTTTAGTCTGTTATTCAACTTTATATTCGCGCCCTAAGCGTAACTGGACGCGGAGCAGTTGTCCCTTTCGTAAACGGTCGCTGCCATTTTTAAGACACTTGAAACTTTTGACCTGTTATTGAGAGTGTTTTTATTAAAAAGAAAGAAAATCGCAACTCAAGGTCAGGGTTGCGATCAGGTACCGTAATCTCTGTCCCTTACCACTACACTACCACACCGACCGCCAAAATTCCGAAACAATTAAGTAGATACACTAGCAAAACTGTCTTTCAGAACTGTGAAATCAGGTGACCGCCCTAGCCCTTTCCATAATTTTTAACGTAAATTCAACTTGGGCTTCAACGTTGTTTTTCTAAGACTATTCAAAAACGTATTATTTTCCTTATTGTAACTTAATCCAGGGAATATATTACATCCATCATGACTAAAGGCTTGGTTACCAGTGGTGGCATCGACCGTTAAATATGGCAACGACAGTTTACGAAAAGGAAATAGGCAGAAACGGAAAGAACTTTAGCCTGCGAACAAAGACTAAGAACAATGTCGCGATCCTAAACAAATTGAAGGTAAGTAATTACCTTAAAAGATAATTCATCTTCATATTCGCCATCAAAATCGAACAGAGCCTTCGCCTTTGGTGTAGCTCTGACATTCTTCCTAGGCTGAGGTCCTAAAAGGGTTTAACAAACACAGATATCGAAATCAACCAGGCAACGCAGTCTGTAGAAACTGACGATTGGCTCATAGGGTAATAGCCTGGGACAGGATCGTTGTTGTCAGGTATGAGAATCCGTGACTAAATTCTCACGACATTTGCGTTTCTTCCAGGGGTACTTAAAAATAGCAAACTAAAGGCTTTCCTATTTATCGTGAAATGCTTAAAATTTACTTCCAAGGTTATATATTTGTTTTCCATCCGGAAAAAAAAATCACACAACAGACTGATCGAGGAGCCAAACATCCAGTTTGGTCACAGTTTGGTTAGTACGTATTTTAGATGAAGTAAAACACATAAAACTGCCGTTTAAGAGCGTGACAATAAATGAGATGATTGCTGGCTGTACCTGGCTCTTTTGAAAGTTGAACAAAAGCTTGAGGAAACATTCCCTCGTGATCTCCAAGCCTCCCTCTCAGCCAATCATCACTGACAATTTCTGTAACTTCTATCCTGTCTCCTTTCCTGAAGGACAATTCATCAGATGCTGACGCAGTGAAATCATACCGAGCCGTGCCGTATTCCACCACAGGTTTCTTCGTCTCTTCTAACAACAGAAAATAAGTGAAGTACAGTAATTCAGCGGAGAGCTGGCAAGACCGGAGGAGTACCCCGTAGGGAGTCTTTGCAAGGGGTACAACTTGTACGCGTCGCACATCCGATTATACGGCATATCATTGGGGCTTTTCGAACCTGAGAGGTGAAGGAGGGTCGTACGATTCGTACAGCTGGGGTTCTTACCATTTACACAAACCACCCGGGTAGAAATCTTGTGCATGAGTATAAAACTATAAAATTTGACGTGGTGGAAGAACAATCCGCTACAAAGTATATACAAATCAGCTGAACAGGCTAAAATGAGTTGGAAAATTGCTTCACCTCAAATCACAGCCCATATTTTCTGAAGATTCCCAAACGGAATTGGGTGAACCATTTGAATTTCCCACCGGAATTTCCGGTTTTCCCATGTAAATGATAAGTACCCTGGTTAACCTGCACCTTATTATGGACACTTCGAATTTGAGTGGCAGGTTGCAGGTTGTAGAGAGGGGCTATTTTCAAGTGGTGCGACTCGTACTCGCTCTCGTGCGACGAGCTGTGCAACTGGTAAGACTGAATCTGCCTGCTTACAAGCTTAGTGCGTTCTTTGTGTTGTCCAACCGTGTGGCGTGGCGTGCCAAGTAATGAAAGTGTAACAAATAGTTGGCTTGTAGAACGAGGAATACTTAATTCACGCATTTCTTTAACACGCGCTACGCATCTTGGACAACATTTTGCCTTAAGTGAGAAGTAAGTGTTAATGCTGACTTAGGGGAGGGGTAGGTGGGCAGTTTCCCAGAGACCTAACTTGATCCCGCACATTAATGTTTAAGGTAGCCTGCGTAACACCTCACTTTATTTTAATACTGAAGGAAAGCGTTTCTGATCATTTACCACTTAGAAATGATAAACACCTCTTAACAACTCGTTAAACATGAATGAAACTTTCAAGACTTGAACAAGTGGTGAATCCATTCCAACTTTCACGACTTGAACAAGTCTTGCGCATCACTCATGATTGTGGATTTTACCCCGGTGCAAAAGACCGTTTTCCCTTACGTGGTCAGCAGCTCTACAAATGCATTAGAACAAAAAAAAGTTTTTACATGAGAAAAGAGTTTCATCCCCATAGGACTTTTGTGGTACACCGACACAACCGCCATTTCATTGTTTTGCATACAAATATGGGCGCCGTGACGTCATATGAAAATGATATGTTGCTATCTTACAGCTAAACCTGCAGTCAAATATTCTTTTGTTCAGAAGACAAGCAAACGAACTTAATGGGTACCTACAATACACACTGAGCCCTTTGCTTGCTTCCAAGCCAAATCCGCTGATAACTATAATCACAGCAACCTCGTTACCACAGTTCTCACCTATCCGTAGGGGCTAGTGCCCAGGAGAGACCCTGGAAACGAAGTTGTAATCACAACTCCTTTTTAGGCTATTGTAATGTCTGAGGACCTTCTGCAGCGAAAAATAGATCGACGAGCTGTGAAATAAATTTCGTTTTTTTACCTGTTTCAATTCCTATTTTCTCCTGTGCACCTTCAAGCATCTCCACAAAAGCTGAGGGAAACATCCCGACTTGTCCATGAAGCTTGCCCTTAATCCACTCGTCACTTATTTTCTCGTGCACTTCAATGACATCTCCCACGCTAAAACTGAGATCTTCTGCCACACCGCTGTTGTAATCAAAGAGAGCTTTACACTGAAGAGTATGCCCAGGTTTTGAATGTGTCTCTTTCCTACTCTTGTTTGCCGACACGTTTATTTCAGTTTGTGGTAATTTATTGATTATGTCTATACTTATATCAACGAAATTGCAAGGGAAAGCCCCTGTATGTCCACCGGTTTCTCCTTTTAACCAATCATCATTGATCTTTTCGATCACGTGGACCATATCCCCTGCACTGAAGACAAGCTCGCCATCCTGGTCGTTTCCATGGAAATCATATAAAGCCATTACATCAAACGGGGAGCTTGCTGGCACCGCACTCGGCTGTGGAAAGCACCGTAAATGAAACGTTTAGTATAGGTGATAAGAGTGAAACGCCCCAAAGAATAATTGATGTCCCCCTGAATTCTGTGCTGAGATTAATGAAATGCCATTCAGGTCTAACGCTCCAGTCGTGGGATAAAAAATAGAGACGTAGTTTCCTATAAGCCCATTTATTTGTAGACAGAATTTATATAAAAAATTCGATCATAATCCCCCTCCCAGGTTATAGGCCTTTCTGCAGGTATCCAATGTATATATATATATAACTTGTTTGGATATGTTGTGGTAGCTATTTAAATTCGAGTTGTGGATGTTCTCTTGGACTGAATTAAATTGAGTGTTGTTATCAGTTCGTTTGGAGAAGATATTTATTTCGCTTACAAGCCACCCGCCCACCCACCCTTGTCTAAACCCAGGGGTGATAATAAACCGGGATTTTAATTTTGACCAAAAACGTTATAGTGATTAGGGTTAAGCACTGAATATAGTAATTAGGTCTAAGCACTGACTCCAAATGGTTAGCTTTCATTTACTGTTAGGTTTGTCACTATATAATTGAAGGGACTTAGACTTAGGCAAAGAAAAGAAGAGTAAAAATTTGAAGAGACTTAGAAATTTCATGTAAGTGTCCCTAAGAGGGGAAGGTGGTTCTGGATGATGGAATCTTAAATGCTAACCGGTCAACGACATGTTTCCAGAATTTCCCAATACCTCCTTGCATGCATGCTGAAAAATTAACCGGGATCACCTTGCGCGCCTAGTTTCTTCATTTGAGAAGATTTCGATACTTCTATACGCGGGGGAATTTAGGGTGTCTCCTCGGGTTCAGGGCTCTCGGCCGGAACCCTGCGGGGGGCAAAAAGATTAAGAATAGAAAAAATGCGAAAAAATTTACACCTTTTTCTATCGGCAACCAAAAAGTGTGGGCTTCGTGTACATTTAGTAGCCCTTTTCAGGGATTCTTACCTGGTCTTCCTGTGTGGTCTCTTGAGGAAGATCCTCAATGATTTCCACAAACTTCACAGGAAACATCCCCTCCTGGTTTCCAAGCCGACCAACGTACCAATCATCATCTATCTTTTTAACAAGCACAATCTCATCTCCTGCCTATTAGGATAAATGAAATGTAAAAACCAAGCTCATTAATTCAGAAAGTAATGACTGCAAAATTAATAAGTCAGTAATGGTGTAACCCACTCACACTCTACGTCCCTTGTACCCCTTGTGACATCATCAATTTGACAGTCACAGATAATTTTGACGCTTAAATTGAACAGAGGGAGATAAGAGATCTTTCCAACCATACCCAATTGCATTTTTTGAGCAAAATTGCTAGTTGGTAATCAGAAACAACACAAAAAGCATGCAGAAAAAAGACATTTAGAGAAAAACAAAAAACGTATTTGACGGAAGGGAAAGATTACAAAACTTGTTAACAAGTATTTCACAAATTGCTCTAAAGCTCTGTGGTTGTCTTGAGCGACGGGTGAAGACGAGGAAAAGGGCTGCAACCTGGTCAAAATTAGGCTAACATTTCTCAAGTTAGCCCAATGTGACTCGGAAAAATCACTAAAAATTGTAATAGTGGATTTCTTCGAGGAATTCTCTTAAAATCTCTTGACATACTTGTAGCAACAAGTCCCGTATAATACTCCTCGCAACTTCTACACCAAGTCCTTTTTGGTGTGTAAAGAGATTTAGAATCGCGTCTACGGCAAACGACAAACAGCAATTTGTTTCATGTGAGCAAGTTTTTCCTTTACTCGACGGTTACTATTCATCACGTCCACATAAAAGTTAGTAGTTACACGGCAGTTTCATCAACAAGAATTAGTTTGCACAAGATTTTTTATCTACTCATTTTCTATCATGATTTTGAGAAATCGTCAAATTGAATCTGCATTGAGTACCTTATTGGTAATTAATTTCGCGTTTTTACTGATTGTGAAATCATCGCTCCTCTAATAAAAATCCTCGCCAAATTTAAACACTGACGCCAAGATAATAAATACCCATTGTAGAAAATCATCAGTCAAATCATGGGAAAAATGGCTAACCTTCAAAAACATGTACACAGGATATGAACTGACAAATACACAAATTATTAACTGGTGTTACTGGTACGTTCCGTAATGTATTGTAACTCATCCAGTTCATCTACAAACTTTAAAAAGTTCAGAATTTTTAAAATAACAAAATTTAATACCCTTTTTTTTATATTCGCCTATTGTAATAGCGAAAATAAAAACCCGCGACAAAGTGTCTCTCCAAAATCGCTAAAATAAGTATCCGCGAAACGTTCTGTACCAATCCATGCAAGGGTGATTTTACACGGGACGATTAGCAACGACGGTTTCTAGCGCAACACAGCTTTGCAATGTTGGAACAACGTTGCAAGCCTTTAAAACAATATCGCAACAATGTTGCAACGCTGTGTTGTGCTAAAAATTGTCGTTGCGAATCGTCTCGTGTAACATCGCCTTAAGGTAGGTCTGACATTAGGTTTGGTACATTAGAGGACCGTTTCTTGAAGGTCCAGGAAAGCTGTTGTTCCGTTTACATTTACCATAAAGGTTTCAACAGCTTTACAGAAACCATGCCAAAATTATTAGTTAGCAGAACAAAATGAACTGATTTTTTCCCTACGAAACACGCTTTTATCCTTTAAATTTTTTTTGAATATTTGACTTCTGAAAGGTTACCGCGACTTTCGAGAAACGGGGAATGGCCCCTGTACACTGAAGCTAAGGGAACCCACGACCTGAAAACCTTTCCTTAACTCCGGGGCATATGCTCCGGGGGGGAACTTTGTTACCGGATGTTTCAGCTGTAAAGAAAGTCTGGTTACAAGGGAAAAAAACAGGTTTTATATTACAAACAAAAACATGAGAACTACTTACGCTAAAAGACAAATCATCCAAGGCGGTAGGCTCATAATCATAGAGTGCTATAGCAGAGGGCTCAATGTACGTTTCAAGAACAGATGACACTTGGGTTGAGGAAGCGCCTTCGTTTTTCTTTTTCCTGGACCTGAAACAAGATAAGCGGTACAGCTAAATGACACCTTTTCTTTTTTTCCATTTCTACATGACCCAGATGATAGCTAATGTACAGTATTTTCTCGATAAAAACGCCCTGGGCAGTTTTGACCCGGTTTGTCTTCGAGGCCGGCGTTTATTAATGAAATACAATTTTTTGTCATTTTCAGGTTGATTTATTAATACCGATCTTTGGAGACCCGGGGGCAGTTTGTCAGGGGGTGGCGGGAGGACGGTTTTTCCCTTCGTCCCGCCCCTGGATCTCCGAGGATGATTACCATTACCCCAAGTTACAGTATTATGGTATAGTTGTGTTATGCCAGTATTTTTCCTTTGAACATTTGCTAAAATACCAAAACAGCATACTGTACTTGGTATGCCGTTACAGTGCTGTTCAAGAGATTTTATTTATTTGTTACCGGTCCTTAAGACCTCGACCGCAAATAAACGCAGGACCTCGATCAAACGCCAGGGCCCCGATTAAACGCCCCCGGTGTTAATACTTAAAAGTCGGCAGTTATGACCCGGCGTTTTTGGAGGCCAGAGTTTCAACGGGGCCCGGCTTTTAATCGAGAAAATACGGTAAACACTGGCGGAGTGTACCAGCGAGAAGGATATGGCGTGGTCATGTGACCATTGGACTCTTAATCGAGAGGTCTGAGTTCGCGCTCCGCTTTAACTCCTCGCAAGAACTGTTTCTCTGTGGTCCTAAGTTCATCTCTTCGGCGTTTGCTGTAAACAGCTTGTTGTTTTCCCTCAAGACAGTTGATATTTCAATCATGCTACATTATATGCCAAATTTGACGTTTTGCTGGCGTTCCTTTAAGTATGCTGTCAGCAAACGAGCTAAAGGGGCTACGTGTACCTCCTATATAAGCAAGGCGCTTTCTTATTTCACTAAACACTTAAGAGAGCGACGAGCAGTAAAGACAATGTTACTTACTTTGCTACTGGTTGTGATGGTGCTTGTTTCTCGTGCTTTGAAGTCGATGCAGATATAGGTCGAGGTGGTCTTGCTTTGGGCTTTGAAGCCTTTTCATGGCCCTTAGCAACAGAATGATCTGTCTCCCTTGAGCCACGTACAGTGCATGTGTTGTTCACGTGATCATCCGCTGATGACTCTGCTACTGTTCGTATCTCAGCTGCATTCCTACTAGCAGCATCTGCCTTTGAAGCGGCAGGAGCTGGCCTAGCTGGTTTGGTTTCAACTTCCACGTGAGCTTCCAAAGGCTCGTCACGCAAATCTTTTGGGTGTGTACCATCTAGAGTTCGTGAAGAAGCCCGAGGTGGCTTGCTTTTTTCTTTAGGTTTATGATCCTGTGTTTTTTGAGCGTCTGAACTAACGCTGGCCTTACCACCAGCAAGCTTACTCGAAGGAGGTCTATGAGGCGCAGGTCTATGTTTCTCGTTTGATTGTTCATCTGAGGAATGAACTTCATCGCGTATGTCTGATGTGGTCTCCACTTGTCCTCTATGAGAATCAGCTGCAGGGGGTCTGGGAGGAGGAGGTCCCCTCTTTGAGCCTTTTCTAGTTATATTTTTTTCTGTCCCTACTGACGACTCTAACTCACGCAATTTCCTTTTATCTAAAACTGATTCATTTTCTTTAACTCCAGGAATAGTAACTGGTCTGTGAGGCCTTGATTTAGTTTGTACTTTATCACTCAGCAGAGCAGAAGCATCTGGTTTCGCTTCTTCTTTCTGAGCACCAGCTGCAAGTTCACTCTGATCCTCATTCTTTGCGGGGGGAGCACTATCTGGCCGTGGTGGCGCTGATCTTCTAATACTTGGTCCTCTCTGTGGTCTTTTGGGTGCTTTGCGCTCTACGCGCTCTGTCTCTTGCCCCTGAGGGCGTGGCGCTCTAATAACGGTTGGTACGCGCTTAGTTTTCACTGGTTGAGGTGCAGCAGACTGATCTTGCATTTCTCCAGGTTCAGCAGAAGCTGCCTTTGAAGAGGTCTGACCATCTTGTTCGCTCTTAGAAGTCTCTTTATCAGAATCTCTCGGTGCTTCAGGAATCTTAGAAGGTTGAGAGGGCAATACCACAGTGGGCCGAGGTGACGTTTTCACCTGGGCTACGGTTTCGTCTTTCTCCCTAACAGATTCACTACCAGGCGTTGGTGTTTCTGTAACTTTAGAAGGTTTGGCCGCCAATATCACAGTTGGCTGAGGTGCTTTCTTTTGGACTCCATTCGCTTCCTTCTCCTCAGCAGATTCACCACCAGTCTTTGGTACGTCTGTAGTTTTAGATGGTTTAGCTGGCAATATCACAGTGGGTTTCGCCTTTGGTTTAGGGGCTACAGTACTATCAAGCTTCTTGTCCTCTGCGGATTCCTTAACAGCTGGTTCCACCACACTGGAGGGCTTGGGTTTAACAGCTGGCTTGGGTTTCTTAGCCGGAGGAGGTGGTTTTCTCTCCTGGGTACTGACATGAATCGGTTTTTCCCCCTTATGCTCCTCAATTCCGTCTTTTTCCTCCGGTCCCTGAGAAGAAGTCGTTTTCTTCGGAGGTTTAGCAATAATAACTGTTGGTTTAGTCTTCTTTCCTGCAGCCAGTGCATCCACAACTGGGATTCCAGTACCATCCAAACCTTTTTCTTTTACTTCATCAACACCAGATGAAGCTCTAGATTCCCTCTCCCTGGGTTTTGCTTTTATTGCAGTTGATTTGTCACCAACTTTGTTAACCTGTTGATCGTCCTCTCCTATCTCACACAAATCTCTTGGGCGTAACTCTGACTTCTCGTTAACATTTCCACTGTCATTAGTATGCTCATCAGTTCTTAACACATCATTAATTTCAGGCTTGTCATTTTTCACTTTCTTTGTTGGAAAAGTTGGAGTATTACTCAACCTAGTGCCATCGACCTTACTAACATCCTCTTTGTGAGTATTTATCTTCTTATCAGATATCACTGAGCCCATATCCAGTTCATCTGATTCCAGCGTAAGCTCACTTACTGGGCGTGTCTTAGGTCTAGGCGGGGGCTCACGGCCCTTGGGTTTTCGCCTTTGTGGTGCCTTGGGTAAAGGCTCTTCAAATGCTGGTGCAGGTTGGGCGGGGACTGCAGGAAGTGGAATCACTCCTGAAGAATCCATTGGTTTTGCTGACACAATGGAGATTTCAGGTCTACCTTTAGGACTAAACAAACAAAAACATATACATTCAGTTACAGTACAACTTCTCTGCGACTGTCACTTTGGGAAGAATCTGTGAAAAGTTACATGGAATATTTGGCAGGCAAACGGAGAGGAAAAAAACCCAAATCAAGTGTGAAATATAATTGTAAGTAAGGTTAGGTTTAATGTAAGAAGGGAAATTATGCGTTATTTTTTCCATAAAAAATCGGCTATACAGAGACGAGGTTCATTTAAAAAGCTTTAGGAATTACAATAAAAATATATAATGACCAGAATATTTAAACTAAACGAAGCGATTATGATACAGTGAGTGCATTAGATTGTGCACTGGCAGCTTTTAACTGCTTGTAAAGTGTTGTAGAAAGATCGTTTGTACAATAATTATTGGAAGGCTAGTAAGTGGCTGTAACTGTTGTAGAACTGAAAGGATACTTAAAATGACTGCATTTATGGAAAGTACACGGAGAGAAAAAATTGGCCATTGCATAGTACTAGGGGTAGAATTAGTTTTAATAATACAGTGGAATCCCGATTTTTCAACCACCTTTGGAAAAAGCAAATTGCTTCAAATTATCTCGGGGGTGGGGGGGTTAAAAAGATTTTGTAGTAACCTGAGTAACAGAGGTTAGGAAACAGGGGCTGGGTGCTGCTAGAGTACAGCTGGCCTTGCTCATGCACATAAGACAATTTCCAATCTATTCTAATGTGAGATGATGTGAAAGTGATACAATAAAATTATTCATCACTAGCATATTAAACTCAAAAGTTGAAAATTCAACAGTACGGAACAAAATTCCTCTTCACAAAAATAGTATATACTCTACACTGTAAATTAATATGGCAAAAATTGCAAAATTGGCATGACTTAAGACCTTAGATAAGATCTACAAAAATGATGATCTCCGAAAAAATATACATATTTTAATTGCGGCTGTTAAAATCGTCTTGAAGGGGTACCTATTAAAAAGTTCCAAGTGACATCAAAATGATAAACTGTTGATTCTCCCTCTAAATTGACACATCTTTGCTCATAAAATAAAGGAGAATTTGACATTATATCACAGGGACTAAGAGGTGTTTTAACACCCCCCAATTTTTATCCTTGGTGCATGCATGCTTTCACCATTTTCCCTAACAATAGTTCTAATTCAAAACTAAGAGACTGTCAAGAAAACAAGTAGAAATTTGCTGACTCTTGGTCCTTGGCTGGCTCAGGTTACTGACAAATACACACAAAGAAACAGGTTAATTTCATACTTAGGTTTAGGTGATCCTTTCTGTGCCAGGTTAATGTTACTTTGTTCTTTGATTGAACTGCCCACATCCACTGCTGTCTCACCAAGGTCCACTCTAGGAGGAGGGGGAGGGGGAACAGATGGTGGAGGCTTTTTGCCAGGTTTAGTAGGAGGCGATCCATCAGAAGGTGCATGCTGTGTTAAAGGTTCTATGGGAGGTCTCTGTGGGAGGTACGGCATTGGTTTAGGAGGAGCTCCTCTTGCTGGCTTCACTTCACTCCCTTCCATTGTCCAAGCACAGTGTATCTTTTTCTAACCTATTAAGAGCAGAAAATAATGAAACAACCACTGATAACAACAGGCTTCTGCAGGAGATGAGCTAACTGTTGTCTGTGTCACCAGAGCTATTTGTAACCTCTGGTAATACAGTGTAGAACACTGATGTAAATTAGAGATACAGTATTATATGAAAAATCAGGACATGTAAATGAAAGAACTAAGTATCATATGTAACAGAACTCTGTATTATAAATTTTGATGAATTTTAAATCCTGGTGGTTGTTTAGGTGAATCCCTAATAAATTAAAATAGTTTTTTGGGCTAAACCCTAAACACAAGGTGGGGTGGGGGGGACCATCAAGTTCCCAAACTGCTGTAATGTTTCAAGTTCTCTTGGTTTGAACTTAACAAAGTTTATGGTGTTGGATGTTGTACTGATCCCAATCAATATCTCCAGGATCTAACAAGGAAGAAACCTACAGAGTAAGAAGACAAGCCAAAAAAAACACTAACATTGGATGAACCGATGTACAGGGGAAGTTAAGAAGACAAGACTAACTAGATCTTAATGGAGGAACTGAACTGTGGAGAAATGTAAGAGGAATTGTGAACATTGTGAAAGGAAAAGACAGTTAATTGGGAATATATGGTGAAACATTAAGCACTGTAAGTCTTGCCCTATCTATGCGCTTCCCTTTGACAAAAGGTAATTTGTTGGTGTGGGGCTTTGAGGTGCCGAAAAACACAGAGTGCTACTAAGATGTAGGTCAACTTACTGTCTTATTGAAACATAAGGTGACTTGCCAATTGGCAAAAAAGTCTTAAAACATAGTCACTGGCCCTGTGTTACATTCACTCATCAGCAACAAAGTTGTTGCTTGAAGTACGTGTAGCACAAATTTCCAAATTGCAAGAGAGCACTGGCTAATTAGGTTTTGGCACTCTCTAATATAACAATAATTAATCACACCATGTATACAGGGCTATATATGTAACTATTAAAATAATATCTAATAACATGAATTCTTAACCCTTTAAAAATCCTAAGATCAAAATTTGAATTCTCATTTGTTGCCCCTATTCATTTCCTACAAAAGTAGAGGGGAGAAGTTAATAAAATATCAAGCAAATTCATCTTGCATTGTGTGATCATGTCCATAATAATTATGGACATGAGAATTATTCTCATGACCAATCTGTTTTACAAAGCATTGATATTACAAGGAGAATTTGATGTTTATCACCCTTAGGGCTTAAAGGTTTAAAGAAAAGGTTATGAAAATAACTACAAAATATATAGATTAAAATCAATAATGCAGCTACATGTACACGCAAGGTTATTTCAGTTTTCAGTACCAGAGTCAAACACAGAGTATTATTCTCACAATACTCTTTGACATTTTTTTATAGAACTAATAAAAAAGCTTCAACACAATACATTTTATCCCATTACATCATTTCCTTAATTCTCACAACTGTGCATTTGAATAACCAGTGGGACTAGGAGGAGAAAACAAATCTTGGTCACTACATTGTATTAACCACTTCACTCCCAATGTTGGCAAAAGTAAAATTGACAGAGGTGCTAAATTTCACTTTCTAAAATGCTGAAAAACACATAAAATTATTATTGGGTGAAAATACTGTTGAAGGGGTCACATTTGAAGGGTCACACTACAGAATTCTGTCCACAGACGCAAACGTTAGGACTGTAACACCTCACGAGTGCAGATTCAACATCCCCTTTGATGTAATCTGCTTTTCATGATCTCACAAACTAAAATTATTATGTATGTATTATTTTTTACTCCAGTTAGAAAATTCGTTGGAGATTTAAACTCTGTGAGAGCTGATACAGGTTGGTATCCAAAGAATTTTAAACAGATAATCTCTAATTACCGATATTAGCCACCTTTGAAACAAAATCCTTTTCAGAGAGAATATTCTACAGAAATACAGTCACTTAGAAAAATAGTGCATTACTTTCTTTCTTTAGCAGACCAAATTGGAGTAAACTTTCAGACTTAGGAAAATGATTTGGTTTAAAATAAAAAAAAAATGTTTAGAATTATCAAATTCAATGCTATGTTAGCATTGGGATGGATGATTAAACAACCTCTGGTAGGGGGCAAAGAGAAATGTTTTCAAGACTAGATGCAAAGAGAATGGAAGTTAAGAAAAATGTTCATGATGAGAACTTAATTGTTCTTGATAAGCGGTTAAAAATACCTTTTTCTGTCCATCGGTGTTTTAACCAATCATACAAAGATCGACTTTAGAGAAAAATGTCCATGGTTCTTGATGAGCAGCTAAAAATACCTTTTTCTGTCCATCGGCGTTCTAACCAATCGACTTTAAGTCCATGAATGTACGTTCATCATCGAATTCGTGAAAAAAAAAAATACAACCAAAATGTATTTTTTGGATAAAGCACGGAAAAACGTTAATAACGAAGCACCTTCCGTGCGCGCCAGAAATAGACGCAAACAAAAGTAACAAAGTAACACTGATATAATTATGATCAAAACGACGCGATGGGCAAGCTATTTCTGTGCACTTTGGAACAATCAAAACATGACCCTTCAGCAATCAAGTATCAGTGAAGACATCCCCTTATTCATGAAAAAGTAAGAACTGAAATTAACCCGCAGATTTGTTAAATTCAGGGCGGGGAGGGAATAGACTAGAATACTTACAAGTTTATCTCACGTATCCATCCACCATTTCTCCGCCTCCTTTTCGAAATAAAGAGGGATAGGTACTTCATATATGATTATTATGAAGTACCTACCCCATGGGAAGAACCGCTGGCCACTTTAGCGCCCAAAGCATTCTGGGTGATGGAGGGAATGTGGCGGTTATTTCAAGCGAGCAAAACAAATTTATTCACCGTTCGAAAATCTTGTTGATCGCTGTTCAGGACACGAGGATTATGCCAGAAGAAAAAGAAAAGATTATTCCTGTTCGTGTAGCCTTGAGAATAAGGCCACTGGTTCCAAAAGAAACCGGCGATGGATGCAAAGAATGCATCAGATGCGTTCCAGGGCATCCTCAAGTCATCATCGGGGAAGACAAAGCTTTCACCTATGATTATGTGTTCCAAACGTTCAGCAAACAAGCAGATCTCTATACTAAAACTGTGATCCCGTTACTGGAGGGATTTTTCAAAGGATACAACGCAACAGTGCTGGCCTACGGCCAGACCGGTTCTGGCAAGACTTATTCGATGGGCACAGCTTTTGCCATGAGCACTGAAACGAACGATGAAAGGGGAGTAATTCCTAGGCTAATCGAAACAGTATTTGACTGGATTGACGAAAGAAAGGACACAACAGAATTTTTATTGAAAGCGTCCTTTTTAGAGGTATGAACGTTTATTTTCATGAAATGCTTAATACTTGAGTATTGGTGATTCAAATTACGCTGTGTCTAGATACCCAGCAGCCGAGAACTGTTTTTAAAAAACCTGAAGTCTTGCAAAGAGAAGACCATCACGCGAGATGATAACTTGCACGATTTTAAAAGAAAAGAAGAATCGGATAAAACAAGCATACTTTTTTAAATTTAAAACTCCTGATTTTATGGCAAAGTAGTGGTTTTTTAATTTATACATGCACGTATGATAATCATGATCGCGTTTGCTGCAGATCCACAATAAATCTGAATAAATTCAACGCTCCCATTAAAACTGGCTCAATTGAGCTTAACTCCCGATAAAAACTTGGTCTTATCATCTGAGGACATAAAGTTAATTTACCACAGTCAAAAGATTCAAATGAAAAACTTAAAAATAGGAGTTAGAATTACAGCTCAGTCCTGAGTGGCTTATAAATTAAATCAAGCTTTGTCAACTCAGCTGTGAAGTGAAAACAAATTTTGTGTTTCACTTCCAACAACAACAATGCAGTTTCTTTTAATTTGTTATTACAGTATTTGAAACCTCTCCTGTCATTCAATGTAGCCCTGCTTTTCACAACCTGGCACTCTGCACGTCGTAATAATACCATTACGGTCACATTGCACAGCTGTAAGTCAGCAACGTTTAAAACAAACTGACATCATGATTACATTCTACATAATACCGTATTATTAACCGAGAGTGAGATAATTACAAGGAAATCTCGGACCGAGGCCTTGATGTATTAATGATGTATTTAATAATGCACCAAGACCAAGGTCTGAGATTTCCCTGTAATGGCTGAACAGACGAGGTTAATAAGTTATTTATTATATGGCCTTTTCATTATGGACCTAGCCTGGGATAAATATTAAAACCAAATACTGGTCAGTGGATAACTTAAAAAAAAAAACCACATCTCCTCAATGAGTTGAACACTTGAGCCCATGATACAGTCAGATGACACTGGTCAGCAGATACCTTTTTGACAGCTGTCAATTGACCATAACATGGATGGCCATGAGGATGTCCACTATCAAGGTCAACACAGATTGTATATGCCTTGGGCACCTATTGTAGCCATGTAACAAGTGTACTTAAAATTGCCTACAGATTCATAATGAGGAGATTCATGACCTGCTTAATCCCGGTCCACAAGAGGAATCCAAAATTGCCATAAGAGAAAGTCATGACGGAGGAATCAAGGTACTGCACGGTCATTTGTACATGTAAAATACTTGTGTCAGGGTAAGACTGGAGGGAACTTAGCCCCCCACTTTTTGAGGTGGTTGGAAATAAAATGTTTTACCAGTTTTAGCTGTTAAATCATTCAATTCATGACTTACAAAAGTTAAAATAACTCCAGTTCCAAATTTTCATTCATGGACTAACCTCTTTGTAAACTTTGTAACAGTTTTTCTTTGTTGTTTTTATTCCCCTTTTTTGAGACTTGAAAAGCGACTGTGTGTGTCGCTTGGTTTTAAGGATTATCATACATATGTATCTTTGTTTAATACATATTTACATGATACATATACATATACATGATACATATGTATCTTTGTCTAAGGAGAAGAAAAATTTTGTATCTCCAAGCGGCAATTGTATTATTGTTCTGTTTTTTATGGAATGAAATGCTAGTCTGCTACACAGCTGTTTTTAGTGTCGTCACGCAACATTCCTCCCCACAGGAGCATTGTGTGACGACACTAAAAACGGCAGACTAATGTGTAGCAGACTAATGAAATGGCAAACTATGTCACTTTAGAACAATTTTTGAAGCCATAGCAATGGTGATCTTTTCACATGTGAAGATAATCACTGGTATTAAGTTACTGGGTTTTCCTGGTGAGCATGCAAAGGCAAGCGATAGGTGGGAATGAGTAAAAATCTGTGCCTTCCCTCGTCATGCATGTCTCACACTCCATGCCCCTGGCAGCTCTTAGTTGCTTTCACTTTCCTGAAAAATAGGAAAAAATAATGCTTATTCTGCAGGGAAGGCCTTGTACAGTAAATAAGCAGGTATAATACGATAATATGCAGGCACTTATTTACACTCACAAGGTTTTATTCATGTACTCTGATAGCCCGGGACTAGTGGATTTTGCAATCAGACTAGTAAATTCTGTTTTTGCCCAATAGACAAGTGAAGTAATCCAAATTAAAGAAGTAGATTGCACTGTATATTCCTAATTAATTCACTTGCATTGAAAGTGGTTTAAAGCTGACCTGACAAAGTGAAATAATTACAAGTTAACAATATGATGCATTTAGAAAGCCAGTAATTTTGATTTATTGCCACAGCTTGCATTTTGTGCAAGGGGCAAGCTGTAAAACTGACTTTCTTTCGCCGTGATAAATGTTTTTTCTTCCCTAGATTGCGGGTTTACAAGAAGTAACCATAACATCTGGAGCAGACATGATCAGATGTTTAGAGCAAGGCTCAGCATCAAGAGTTACTGGAGCTACTGCTATGAACAGTAGATCCAGTAGATCTCATGCCATTTTTACAATCACTTTAGAGCAACGGGAACTACAAGGGTAAGGTCATTGCAGATTTTCTGTTAGTAATGATTGTTTACATGCTCCAGTAGTGCTGACAACTCAGTTTTAGACTCAAGAAACGTGAAAAATCCAATGGGCAACAAGAAAACTCCTAGGAAAACAGACCAAAAAACAGTGTTCTGAGAACACTGTTTTTAGGTCAATAACTGAAAAAAAAATAATCATAAGTAATACTTTAAAACTGAATAACTTATAACTTAATTTATAACTAATAACTATTCTTTAAAAAACTTATTAACATTCAATAGGTACTACCCGGTATTAAAAACTTGAAGCAAACTGAGGCACTGTCCACACATATGAGGGTATCCGTTTTTGTTTGAAAACTTTTCCCCGTTTTCAAAAACATTCTCGTCCACACGTTGCGTCGAATCGTTTTGCCTTTCCTGACTCTCTAAACGGTACCATCTTTGATGGGAGTAGGCGCATCTTAAAATGGTATCTGAGCCACCGTGACGTAATCGGCTGATTTCATCCATCCACACCAGTGCAGCAAAAAGGGGTTTTCAAAAATCTCCACTCTGGAAAACGTTTTTGAAAAGATGCGTTTTTGGTGACCGTTTCGACCAGACAAGTATGGACGGTAGACTAAACCAGAGAAAAAAAATCTCCGTTTTCAAACAACAACTGGCACGTGTGGACGAGGCCCGAAAAGTAGGGGAGAGCTTTGAATTCAATCTCAGGGGAAACCCGGGCTTCAGTGACTGAAACCACGGAATGTTGTATAGGATGATTATTTTAGACTATATGTGAAGAATACACTCAAACCTCTTTAATACGGACGCCGAAGGGACAGAACCAAGTGTCCGCTTTACAGAGGTGTCCGTATTATTGAGGTAGGGAATGTATGATTTTTGGCATTTCTGGGACCAAACGAACTGTCCGTAATAGAGAGTTGTCCGTATTATAGAGATGTCTTTAAGGAGAGGTTAGACTGTACTAACAAACGTTGAATTTCATATCAAAAATGAGTCCTCCCAATTTGCGAATAAATGTCAAAAAGTTAACAAAACCCGCAATCTGTTGAAGCCCGAAAAAATGTTCATCTTACACATTGTAAAACGAGCAAACAACCGCCAACTAGCACGGGTCAGAACTTATTCTAAAACGAAATATTACGAAGTTTTTAACCAAGAAAACACCAAACCAGTCCATATCAAGATACGACTATTTCCATTTCAAGAATGAGTTGACGAAATTAGTCTCAAAAATTAAATTCTTAGGTTACGTGAAAAACGGACGCAACGGTGTCCAAACGGATGTAACATCCAACAATGCTGGGAGTTGTTGGCCAACAATGTTGCGTCCGTTTGCACGGGGCTTTCCTTAAAAAGTTGTCAATGCACATTAGGTCTTGTTGCAGTTAGATTTCCTCCGCTTTCCTCCAGCAGTTTTCTTCCTTTTTATAGAAAATTCTCTCATTTGGTTACAAAGGTAAGGATACCGTGCTTAACCTGTGTACTTCAGTTCAGAGTTATACAATGTATTTGCTTATTAATAACTCCGATTTCTTCACAACTTTGTTATAGACTTCTTTAGCCTGGTTAGTTTCTTTTCCCAATATACTAATAGGTCATGTGATGATATTCTAGAGAACTGTTTCTTTCAAATTTCAGTGGTATACACTGCGAGACCCTGGTTTCAAAATTCGAGACCGAGACTGCGAGACATGGTTAAAAACTCAAGCACGAAATTACTTAACCAGTGATAAAACACACGCTGTTCGTGTTTTAACATTGCAAAACATCTTGTTCAGTAAGGCGCCAAAATTTGGTCACATGCAAGTGCTCTTTTGTGCACCAAAGTTAGCTACGTCTGCCAGTCATATAGGAATTTAAATTTAGGCTGAGGAAAAAGATATGGCATAACAACCTCTTAATGGTTTCTTAGTAGCAGTAATTAACTTTAGTACAGTGGAACCCCGCCTTACGACCACCCCGTTTATAAGACCACCTCGTTATTACGGCCATATTCTTTCAAACCAAACGTAAAAAGCATTGAGTCATTATATTATTTTGAGGACCCCGTTAATGCGACCACCTCGTTATTACGACCAGGATTTTATGGCCCAACGGTGGTCGCATTAACGAGGTTCCACTGTACATGCTAATTATTCGAGACTCGAAAAGCATAATTTGTTACTTAGATAGTCTTAATAATGGCGTTACGGTGACGCGAAACTTCGACTTTTTACGCTTTTATTTACATTTTTCTGTACGGTAAATATATCAAATATTGTTATTGATTAATATACAATCGAACCTCCATGTGCGTCCCCCCCTCCGCAGCGTGAATGCTAAACAGAGCCGGGTCAAACGAGAAAATCATGGTAGAGGAAGAAAGGAGAATAGGGCAGAGATAATTCTACCTGCCTTCTTTTCTTTGCCCTCTCCCCCATCGTTTTCTCCTTTGACCTCTTACTTAACGAAAAAACGAACGAAAAAAAAACACCGCCTGCTGCCTAGGCTATATTAGTCCAGGCCCGATACAACACCCTGTGTACGAAACATACGAAAATCCTATATTAATAAGCCGCGCTTCACCGTACATGTACGTTTATTTTAATTTCTTAACAGAAGTGAACTGAAAAAGGCGAAATTTCATCTAGTGGATCTGGCGGGATCTGAGAGAGTGAAAAAGACCCACGCTCAGGGAGAGCGTTTTAAAGAAGGTGAACAATATTACTGTTTCGAATTAGTCGCTTATTCTTGCGCCCATAAATTTACATTACTTATACAAGACATGTAGTTTGTTATAAACTAAGTCTACCAGTTCAAGTAGTAAAAACTGCAGCCATTGCAACAATTTACAATCTCCGGTATGGGAAGATACGCTTCATGGCTTCACGTGAGAAGCTCTTTTAACAGGTATATCAGTTCTTGAGTGTAGGACGGTTTCAACTTTTTCAGCCTTCGTGGCCAGCTGGGGGAAAATAAATGGAGAATAGAGGCTCGCGATTAAGCCCAAAAATCCACATACAAATTCTCCAGACCAATCTTTGTACATTTCCTCGAAGAATTACTTAAGAGATTTTGTTTAACGATCAAATCATTTTTTCTTACTTTGTTTATAATTTTATCAATTCTCAGAACCTTTTCTCTTGATAATAATTGATTTTGCTGGGAGAAAAGTGATGTTGATCACTCTTGCCCTTCAAGAGCCTGCCACCCATGGTGATGCTCAACTTTTCTATGCGATATGTTACCTTTGAGAATGCAAGCCAGTCACGTTTACAGGGAAATTTCGCGAGGAAATATTCCTAGTGCCTGCTACGCAGGCTAGGAAATTTACGTTCAGCTAAAAAAGTTGAAAATTTATTTGTAATCCTTGATACATATTTCCTCACTATTGCTATTTTTTACCCCTTCAGGTGTAAACATCAACAAAGGCCTTCTTGCTTTGGGAAATGTTATTAGTGCTTTGAGTGACGAGCTTAGAAAATCAAACGCTCATGTTCCTTATCGAGATTCTAAGCTAACCAGACTACTTCAAGGTAAGAACCAAGCAACATTCTGAGATATGAAAAAGCGATTTGGATATCTAGATGGCTTAGAAGTATCAATTGATGGACTGGATATTCTGCTATTTTTTTTTAACTCTCTTGATATTTTCACCGAAAGCATGTTAGTTTTTCTTGAGCAATTTACAGTCATGAGAATAAACGCCTCTCTCTTTTAAACGGCCCTATCTATTAGAAGCCTCCCTCTTGGACCCCTAAAATTAACTAAACACCCCGGGCGTATAATGAAACATTTACGGCTTTTTTATTTGTCTGTTTTTACCCAATGGTGCAATGTTTCCTTGTCACGTTCCACAGATTCTCTCGGTGGCAACAGTAACACACTGATGATAGCTTGTGTTAGTCCCGCGGACAGTAACTTTGAAGAAACGCTCAATACTCTCCGATATGCGGACCGAGCAAGACAGATTAAAAACAAGCCTATTGTAAATTTAGATCCAGCGGCTGCTGAACTAGCTCGGCTTAGACAACAAGTATGTTATTTTCATTTTTACCAGTCATGTAGTCACTGTGTATTTTAAAGCCAGCCGATGATCAATAGCGCACCGGACTGGAGTTGTTTTCTTGGTTCTGTATTTCCCCGCGGTCAGCCCTTTGGCCATACTTGAAAACAACCGACTGGTTGCCTCCATGCCTATCATGCTGAGAGTTCTAATCTTTTTATCAGGATTTTAAAATCCCATGATAATTTTGCTCAGCCTCAGTAGCATTGGTGACAGTATATACACTGTTAATGATGTATGAAATAAATCATATATGAACTGCGGAAATGAATTGAAAATGAAGAAATGATCGTCGCAGTGAACGCAATTTATGCAATTGCGTAAATTCAAGAATTGCGTTCACTGCGACGATGATTTCTTCATTTTCATTTCATTTCCGTAATTCATATATAATTTATTTCATATATCATTAACACTCATTTCTTTCACGGGAACATATGAACCCACAATTGACCTGCTCCCAACGTCAGTGACTTCATAGCTCAGTTGGTAGAGCATCGCACCTGTATCGCGAGGTCTCGGGTTCAAACCCCGTTGAAGTCCTGAATTTTTTTCAGGCTTCTTTAGGCAATTGCGTAAATTGCGTTCACTGCGACGATCATTTCTTCATTTTCAGTATATAGTGTAATATACACTGTCGGCCGTTAATGTTTCCTCTCAGGGACCTCGATACCGTTTTCTTTTTGTCAGCGGTTTATGTGTGATGTTTTTTTCATGGATAGTTATTATGAAAACAAATCATTTCTGTAGAAATCCCGGCGAAAAGTAGCATTTTTAAGGACGCCGAGTCCTGTTCACACGTACGAGCAAGCGTTTCGTTGCCGAAAATATCGCTGCCACGATCAACTGCTGGAATTTTCGATTTAAACATTTTTTCTCTGATGTCACGTCCCCTTAAGGACGTCGACATCGTCTTTGTGTGAGAACCTAACCAAATATAAAGCTGAAAGAGGTTTGACCTGTGCCAACGAACTATGCAAAGGAAATTTTGAAAAATTGAGTTAGCGCATGCGCTTGGCGCGGTGTTTGATTCCCCCATCATTTTCTTTTACTCTGAAACACATTCCCTACTACCTCTCCCTTAGGTCCAGTTACTTCAGATGCAGCTTATCCAGGGACAGACAATTACAGGCACTGACCATGGAGGAAATGGGTAATAATAACGAGCATTAAGGACCAGTAATTGAACTAAGTTTAGCCAGCTTTTAACAAAACCGCGTTCTAAGCCAGACATTTTCAGTTTATCGAACGGTTTTATGTAAAGACCATTTATCGTGAACGGTTTCATAAAAGGATATGGAGTAGACAAGAAAAACAGTTTTCTTCTTAACCCAGTAAGGAAGAGATCTGGGTGCCCAAAGATTTCCTAAACCGCGGTGAATTAAAAGTTGTAAGTTAGACACTTCGTTTAAATAATCGGCCCTAACTGTTTTTCTAGAACATGAGACAATTCCCAAGTTAAGTCAACGTTACCTGAATGTAGGTTACGCTTCTTTGAGTTCGCAGTGTTTACGGTGAATCCGGCTTATAACCACTCAATCTCGATTTTGGGGTGGAAGGGACCGTTCATTTTTTATCAGGCAGCAAGGGGGGTTGGTGGGATTTGACGGATAGCTCCTGTAGTATATTAGTAGTAAACCTTTATTTAACTAGGGTAATCCCTTCAGAATACTTAAAAGCATATCTGTTATCAATAGGAGCCCTAAATTAAGACTAATAAAAAAGTTCAAAATAAATAATAAGAAACTAAGTAACTATAAGTTAATAATAGTACAGTATATTAATTCAAACTAATTCTTATTTACTAAATAATTATTATACACAACTGAGCCATTATAATAAAAAATTTTTTTGGCCGTCTCAGTTCTTACTGCAGGTAAGTATATAAAATTGCTTCTTCTTGTTACTCTTGAAATAACTTCCTTATTCAACTTAAAATAATTCTTTAAAAACTGTGGTACATTATTATTTAAACACCTCTTCACTAAACCTAAAATATGAGCGTTACGGCGATCTTCTAAACTCTGAAATTTAAGATAGTCGGTGGATGTTGTACCACATTTAGATTTAACTATAATTTTCGGAGCCCGCCTTTGCAAAGATTCAAGACTTTCCATATCTGCTTTATTGCAGCTGGACCAAACAACATCGCAATAAGCAAAAATGGGCAAAATTAATGAATTATACATCTCGAAAGCTGCATGTATAGTGCAGCATGCACAATGCATGTATGTATATGCATACATACATGCATGAATGCATGTATGAACCCCCTAATTACTTAGAATTTTTTGGGTGCCCCCCGCCTTGTAGCCCACAAAAATTGAGATAATGGGTACATAATGAAGCAGGTGGTCCGAGGGCACGCTGCCCAGGGATAATCTGAACTTTCTGAAGGTTCGAAACGCTGGCTTTGGCATTCTGGCGGGTTTTTGTTGCATTAATACAGATGCCGTCCCTGCAAAACTTGACTGAATGATTTCTTTGCTGATCCCCCCCTCACACCTAGTATTTTTGCCTACCCCCCCCCTTGACGCCATATTTATTCAATATTGGCATGGCCCTCCTTAGATCCAACCAGCCCTTCTCCCAACTACCTGATCAAAAACGAACTGACGGGGACGTCAAAGAAAAACCGGGGAACAAAGGAAATACGAAATATCTGCTGGAGAAATTCAGTCATAACGAACAGTTCACACTACGAGCATTTGTATTTCTCTCTCGTTTGCCTTGCCAAACAGTGGACACAAATATTGATGTGGCTACTTACTGACAAATCTGCTCAGTCATCAAGTGATTTGCAACTTGCGCATACTTATAACTCACATTTATTGCGAAGACTACGCGAGAGTTCCTCTACTGAGTAAATGAAACATAAACGCAGTTTTTTTTCCATTGAGCTACACATAAAAACTGCCCTATAACGAATTTAAAATTGTTGAAAATGAAATTAACTATCTGGGTACTCGAGCGGCAAAATGATAAAAGTTTAACTGCAATACATGCTCCTGGGATGTCGCATAGGGTGAAAGAAACTAATCATTTTTTCCCTTTAAATTTTTAAGTACTGAAAGTACGGCTGTCAACATTCAAGAAATGGCGGACAGGATCACAGAACTAGAGGTACAATCCTGTGATGACGCTTTCACTGTAAAATTGTAGAGATTAAAGTAGAGAACAAGCCACGCAGACTGTCATCTATAACAGGTTATCCTGACTCTTTCTCTTTTTATCGTCAATTTTTTAAAGGCAGAGAATGAGAAACTGAGTTCCGAGCTTCATGCATCGGTTGATCAGAACACGCAGATGTATGAGAAAGTGTTAGTGGTAAGTGGAAAACCGTCTTGGAATAAAGAACACTCCATTATGCGAGCTGCCTCGTTCCGGAGGCGTGTTTGGTTCCGCGCAAGGGATCATGGGAATGGCGTCCACCCTTCCCAGCGTCCTATGCACCAAATCATTAATGTTCCCATGGTCCATTGTGCGATACCCCTTGATCGCTCGCAGGCGCGTTTTCTACCAAACACTTGAGACGCCTTATTCTAGGAACGAGGCAACTATGCGAGACTGTCAGAGGGAGTTGAGCCAAATTCTGAAGTCAATCTCCCCTCTGACTGTGGAAAAGAAAGTTTGTGTTAGTGTTTGCGAATAGTTTTATTCTCCCAAAGAAATGAAAGGTTTTTTACCCGTTTAACCTTTCCATTTATTAAAAGTGCCTCATCTTATTGACCAATCAAAATATTGAAAGGCCTTTTATTTTAATTTGTGTTTTTTCTTAACCAACTGTGCGATGCCGGTGTTTCCCTCCCAAAATGTCGCTCAAACTGACAAAGGAAATGGAATGGACTTGATGATAGGATTTGCTGTCCATTGATTAGATATGTTGCGCTGTTGTTATTCTTTCTGTAGGCCGAATTAGCCAGAGATAAGATGAAACGAAAATTTAACGAACTCAAGAATCATTTCAGGTATGACATCAAAGGACGAACGAGCTGTTGGGATCGCTTGCCAATGGACACGTTGCTGAGGAGCAGAGAGCGCAATGGGACCTTGAAAACAAAGAATATTAGCTCTTTGGATGATGTAATCTCTTTGTTTTTCTTGTCCCTCTGCGTCGTTTGCTATCCAGCAAGGTGTTTCTGTCCCAAGTGACTGTTTAGCTGCAAGGAGCCCCTTTCCCTGGGGCCACAAAGCTCTCCCAAACGACTATCTTCATTGTTGGCGTTTAAAAACACACCTATTGTTTTGAAGCTAAGGACATTTTTTGGGTCATTCATGACGCCCCCCAATTTTGTGCAGACTTCCTTGATTTTGAGACCGTCCTAGAAGACTAGAAGCGATTCTGTGACAGCAGCAAACAATTGCTTTGGGTGGCTGTCAAACCTAACTAAACATTCTTATCAAAGGAAGTGTGGTATTCATTGAAACGCGAGGCGGTCGATCCAGGTGAACAGAGTCAGTGAAATTTTCGTTATATACCGTTGATAAATTTATCTACGCTACTCCTTCCCGGAATCGTACCTAAAGCATGAAGGAATCATGAATAGAAGGTCAGATGAGGCACGCGGCTGTCGGCTGTCATTTGACCCTTCCAAAGTATACTTCGCGTGTTTGCATTCACTCGAGATCTTATTCAGCTCATCTCTTTTTTTTAAAAAATGAAATTCTGTCAAGGACTAATAAGCATCTAACACTTGTCCTTCCTCTGCCTCATAGTTCGTTTTGGAATGTGCTAAAATTTGAAATCACATTTTGAAATAAACTTGTAAATCTCAAACGCGCCCACTTCGTCACTGTTGTTCAAGACTTACACGTTCTCTAACTTTATACAAGATATTAATATTGTTTAAATTTTAGTTCTAAAGTGGACACAAGGGACACGACCAATGTTGAAGCTGAAACCGATATAAGCCTTGCCGAGGAGCTGCAAAGTAAACTGCATGAGTTGGAGGTATGTTGTTTGTCGTACTTTGATGTTCAGAGAAAATGTCTTGATTAGTTAAAAAGGAATATGTATGATAATAATGATGTTGATGATGGTGATGAAGTGGACAATGATGATGATGGTGATGATGACGATGATGGTGATGACGATGATGATGATGATGTTGGTGATGATGACGATGATGGTGATGACAATGATGATGTTGGTGATGATGACGATGATGGTGATGACGATGATGATGATGATGTTGGTGATGATGACGATGATGGTGATGACGATGATGATGATGATGTTGGTGATGATGACGATGATGGTGATGAAGTTGACAATGATGATGTTGGTGATGATGACGATGATGGTGATGACGATGATGATGATGATGGTGGTGGTGGTGGTGATGATGATACCTATAAGATAGGATCACACCGACCCCCCGAGTATAACATCCTTAAGTAACCCCGTCTATATCCCCGATATAACGAACGCTTATCCTTGTTTCCTGCCACTTTGTGTTGGAGTTCCTCCGTACCTGTACTGACAAGTGTATCTGAAAACCTAACATAACATATTTTCTGGTTTTTAGGATAGCATTAACTCAACCACTCAACTCGAGGAAGAGGTAAAGAATGAAGAGCAGGTATGCTAAGCGCAAGATTTTCACATGTTTTGTGATCGTCCCATATCTGATGTATTTGTCAATGTTTTCAGTCTAAGTTAATCAGAAAGAAGAACAAAATGTCCATATTTTTTTCATCCTTTGTTTGACTTTTCGGGCGTTTATGGCAAGTTCTGTTTAACAAAAGATTCACCTTGTTTGAATTAACTTTTTAGGATGCCACATGTTCCGCGTCTCCTCCAGCGGAGTGTGACGAGAGTTCTCCATCAGTCGATGCCTCGTTTGTATCCCAACATGCATTACGGCAGGCAGAGCTTGGACGTCAGCTTCAAGAGTTGACTAAAGCGCTGGCCTTGAAAGAGGACTTGGCCAATAAAATGGTAGCAAATGACACGCGTTTGACAAGCATGAGAAAACAATACGAGGTAAAATAGTCGGCTCAAACAACAGAGTCTGATAAAGGGCATCACTGGCCATCCATCACCTGCCCTGAAGACATGTCTTGCTAAAGATTACCTTCATTACATATCTGTATCGTTATCGTTGTTATTGTTAATATGCGTGTGCGGTTTTTCTTGTTTCTGCTGTGTCTTTGTTTTTTCTTTGCTTCCATAATTTAAGTAAGCACATGTAAAAATTTTACAAAATTTTTTTCCAGGAAACTGTACGTGAACTAGAGGGTGAAATTAACAGACTGGAGAAAGAAAAGGCAGATCTAAACGTGGCATTGAACAACGCCAAGACAGAGCACACCGATGGGTGAGTACAGCACTGTCAACTTGCAGTGTAGTCAATAGGAACGTCTCATTTACTCTGATTGATGTTCGTGTGAGGAGTAGCTTAGAAAGATGATCAGTGGTTCAGGTATCAGGTGGACGAGGCAACTTTCTTGCAACGCGAGTGTCTCACAGACAGTTATTTGTTGATTATCTCCTGTATGGAAGAAAGACTCGAACAGTACAAAAAACAAACACTCGGCTAGGATAACCAACGAATCCCCGGTTTCGTGAATGTTTTTTTTTTCATTATTTATTTACAGTATTTTATGTTTTGTGGCCAAATGTAGTTTTGGCTTACCAGCCGTCTGCATTAAATTATAATGATCAAGAGGTGCTCTCTCGGGCTTCAGTAAATTTGACAGCTCTTCCATTGAGACCAGGCCCGCTTTTCGCCAACGTTTCCGTCGTTGCCTGTCGCGTTCCACTAGGGATTCAGTGTGACGGTGCCTCTCGGTTGCCGCCCTCAGGGCTGTCATGGTTACGTTCCGGGTTCACTAATGCCCTCCACAGACTTTTTAAGCACCTTCCTCCTACTCATCCATTGGTGATGGGTTTGTTTGTTGGTTTGTTTATTTATTCTCCTGTTTATTTAGGAAAGTCAAAGAAAGGAATAGAAATCGCATCAAGGAACTAGAAGCCAAGATCTCAGAACTGAAAAAGAAACAGGTTAACAATTGCTACTACTTGTTTCCTTTGTTCTTTTTTTAAGTCATAGTCCTAGAAATCGAGAATCTCCCTGTCACTGTTTTAATAGCCCATTTCTGAGTTTTTCCGGGCCTCTGCTTTAAAACGAGGTTAAGTGCTCAGCCTTTGATATGAAAATGATTTTTCTTTCTCATGCAAATAAAACTCATTTTCACAAGAAAGGTTGTACACTTGGCCTCATTTTGAAAGTGATAGTTTTTGGAACTCGGAAGTGGCCTATTAGATCACATCCTTGAAACTGTACGCTGCTAAAGCCTGGTACTCATATGCCGCCGGCTCTGCCTGGGATACTGTAAGTATCCAATCACCACATCTTTGATAAAAAGAATAGTTGGTTATCTATAAGCATAGCCGAGGATTTGAACTCGGGACTACAGCCAACAAATCCAGCTAGCGGTCATGGCGGGGCGTGAACTCGGGGCCTCCAAATTGCAAGTCCAGCGCTCTAACCCCTCGGCCACGGCTGTAATCCATTTCCAGCTTTCGAAAACTGCAATCGATTTCTTGAGTCGTTTTTTGATTTTATAAGGTTGAACAACAGAAGCTGTTGAAATTAAAGGAACAAAGTGATAACACTATAAAGAAGCTCAATTCTGAAATTCAGGTAAATGAGACTTATTTCACTTTTTATCTTGTTGACTCGAAGTGATTGTCGACTTTATTTTGGTTTTTAAAAGTTTTACCTTTGGGTTGAATTGTGCCACTGAATGTTGCAAAAATCTTCAAAAGAGCTTGGTTCACTACAACTGTTTTTTTTCTTTTTTCAGGGAATGAAATCCATTCGTGTTAAGCTTATGCGTCAAATGAAAGAAGAGTCTGAACGCTTCAGAGCACTAAAGGCGCAGAAAGAGAAGGAGATTTATCAGTTGAAAGAACAAGTTGGTTGCAATTTGATAAGATCTTACATTGTAAATTCCTTACTTTCGCGCGCTTGCACCCAGGATTGCAGGTTTCTTAGTACTGAGACCTGGCGACAAAAACTTGGTAACCAAGCAGCTTTGCAATGGCTTACAATCAAACCGATCCAAATACACAACCCCCTCAAGGGCGCATGTCAGGGTTCCCAGAGATGAAGGAAGTTGGCATGAGTATTTATAAATATAGGGAGCTTAAGCAACGGCGACGGCATCGAGAACGGCAAAAAAGCAGTAGGATTACAACAGCAACAAGTTTATTTCAAATTAAATATAGCTCACAAAGCTTGTGCCCGCAATTAGCGAAGGCTATTCGATGAGATTGAAAAAACAACAACTTTGCACGTGCTCACGCCTTTTTGTACATTTCTTAGCCGTCGTTGCACGGCTACGACGTGAAAGTGCCTAACTTCACGTTTTGTCGAGGACGGGAACACAAGACAACAACTTTCTTTTTGTTTTCTTGAACTTTGATAGAGTCAGAATTCAACTGCACTGAAAAATTTTCCAACATTTGAGGAATTAAACGAGGTGGAATAAGCTCGTTAAAAGTTTGAGGCAGCGCGAATTCACTTTTTAAGTGACATTTTCGCAGCCGTCGCCGTAGTTGTTGCTTAAACTCCGGTTTCACGACCCTGCGGGTTTCAGTTTAACCTTGAAATGAGGTAGGGGCCCGGGCTCCTCCCTTAAATCCGCCACTTCTTTCATCATGGTGGCACATTGGGTTTCAAACTGGTGATCAACTGACGACTGTTTGAAACAGAAAATAGGCCCGTTACTTGTTCCCCTTTTCAACGTTTTTGGTGCAATTGTGGCTACAAGCGGCTTGCTTTGGATAGTCCTCAGAAGTGCGCATAGAAGGAAGAAAAGACTCATAAGATAGCATACCTGGTAGTTGAAACGCCCCTTTTTTGTGTCATAGACTTATATTTGTCGACAATTTTTAGGGCCGCAAAAGGCAGTTCGAGTATAAGAAGTTGGAGTCCATACACGTGAAGCAACAGGCAGTTCTCAAAAGGAAAACTGAAGAGGTATGCAATACATGCTGATCGTTTTGGTTCAGTTTTTATCCACAAACGTCAGGTCGACTTGTGCGTAGTGGTTAGTACCTCGTTTCAGTGAAACTCATCGCTTACCGAAAAAAAAATCCGCCTTTTCTTCAGTCACAACGTACAACCCTGCTGTTGCCTCACCCACAGAACAACTGTACATCTAATCCAGTCTTTAAAAAGAGAAATATACAAAACGCCAACTTTTATCTCCTGGAGCGAAACTGTTTAGCCACGTATCACACTCTACAGGGCTTGAACTTATGTGTTTGGCTTGTTAACACTTTGACTTCAACAGCAGATTGGTTCTCGGATAATATGCATTTGAGCACCAGCCGATATTTGCGAACAATGTGAAAGGAATTTAAACACTCGTTTAAGCAGACGTTAGTGGGGCAGGAATGCGTGACGAACCCCTGAGAACGTCTGCGTGGGAGGCAGGATTCGGTTGGCTCCGTCGGTGCTCACGTTTCCACTGCTAAGCAAAACTCAGGGTAGCGAGGAATTATTGTGAGCAGCTATTTAAACAGCAGAGTTCTTGTGTTTCTAGGTTGTAGCGGTGCAAAAGCGCCTCAAGATGGCACTTGAACGCCAGAAGGTGGCGGCAGAAAAGAAATCTGCCCATCAGCAGCACCAACAAAAACAAGCAGAGGGCCTCATGCCCAGAATGAAGGTAAGAATGTCATCTTGCCTCTAGGCTGCAATCCCATTTTGGCCAAAATACCTTTAAGCCGGTAATGTCAGAATTAAAAAAAACGCCGACAGGTTCATGACGATAAATTCTTTAAGGGTGACCAGAAAGGTAACTTGGGCAATTTTTATAATTTCAGTTCCCTGCGGGCAATATCTAAAAATGTAGTGACCACCAAAAACTGCGAAATTGGTGGGTGGCAAAAACTTCGAAGGATTTCGAGTTTTTTTTTTTTCGAAAAGAGAATTTCTCCGAAACTGTAAACCATATTGGGGATCAGGTATTTAGAGATTACTTATATTACTATACTCTTTGACTGTTCGGAAATGTAATTATTTTCATCTCTTGATCAGAGAATGATATGCGCAGCACAAGATTGGCTTATTAATGTGAGCAATGGTCTTTCTTTTAGTCTTGGTTAAGCCATGAGGTTGAAGTGTTAGTGAGCGTTGGTCAGGCCAGGCGAACACTGGAAACTCTAATTGAAGACAGGAAGTTGTTGTCAAGGCAACTAGCAGAACTAAAACATCAAGAACAGGACGAGAATGATGAGCCAGCGGCAAAGGTATGATGACTGTTGAGTTGATCTCTCCGTCTGCTAATCTGTGTATCTGGTAAACAAGGCTTTACCCTTTCTCAGCAGACTATTTCACCGGCCATCGGCCTTGTTGTCTTACCCTCCTTTCATTTCATTTCTCCCTTGCCCAAGATGGACGTGATCGTGGGAAACTGCGCCAGTCTCTTGAGCGACCAGTTGGTTATTTTTATTACCAGCTAAAAATGGCTTGTTCACGACTGAAGACCATCCTCGAAGAGGCAGCCCCTTCGAGTTCATCCATTAAGTTCTGGAGTTGGGTGTTTTTATTACTACCTTAATTACCAGCTCGCAAATCACTTATCAACGGCTGAAGACTCTCCCGAAGAGGAAGCCCCTTCATGCAATAAAATTCTGGAATTGAATTCCAATACGTTTGAGTCGCTCAGTCTAATGGATGCTACCCTGCCTAGCAAGCGTTTCCGATTGGGTTACTGCGCGAAAGTAGCTGCGACAGCTCTAGTCCTAACTTTCTCGACAAACTCGTGCGGAAACGTTTTCTACACAGGCTAGCATTTACGGTCACGGTTAGTATTCTGTTTTTGTCTTTTTTGTTTCTTTGTTTTTGTTTGTTTGTTTTTTTTAATGGATAACAGTTAATTTTTTCTCCGTTATATGGTTAACAGACATCCGTAGTAGAAAAGAGTTACGGTTGACTTCTAGTTCAACTAACGGTTAAAATTTTTCATTTTTACGGCCGGTTAACGACTGAAGTTTTTTGGCCGTTTTACGTTTTTACTCACGTTTATGCGACGTTGGCTTTTGTAGCTGATTTGGACGATTTTCGTATTTTGTTACCAGATGGTAGTTATAATTAACGAAAAAAAAGTCATAAAAGAAAGAAAAACAGTAGTGGAGAGCGGTCAATGGTACTTTGCTTCTCTTCCTTCGTAAAGAGGAAATCCTGTTGCATTGAGGGATCAAAGGGTGAAGTACAAAAATTGAATCTGTTTTACTTGTGCTTTGCTTGCAGAAAATGGTTCAAGAAGGAGGAACGCCGGGAGAAACGAAAACTAAATCTGTAGAGCGACAAAAGAAAATATCTACTCTTGAAAATGAATTGGAACTGAGGTTTGTTCAGCAAGAATAGTTGTAATACCTGCTCTGTGAGCAAATAAAGATATCTTGAGTTTCCACGATCTAATTTAACAGAAGCAAATAATTAAAGTTCAGCATGGAGGAGACACATAATCAAAATTTCTGCGATGACCTCCACAAAACAATAACGATTGCTTTATTTACAAGGTTTCTGTCGTTTCTACAAATAAAAAGTACCATCGCTTATTACTAGCATCACGAAAGAAAAAATAACCAATTGTGTTGAACTTCTTCGCTAGTAAATGGATACATAAAGGTCAAACTATCTCAAGAACATACGTAGTTGACCCGATTTCACGTAGACTAAGACTTATTGCTCGATTCGAAGTTACTCACCGAGAAAATGTTCCCTGCACAGGAGTTCTCAGATAGCAGGCCTACAGCACAAAATTATCGATGCCGAGCAAGGTAAGTTGAGGGCTTGTTCTTTTATCTTAAACTTTGCATCAATAATAAAGTAGTGCTCTGAAATCTATATCAAAGATTATGACTATCAGCGATGATCGGACTTAGGGCTAATGAAGTTACTTACAAACGATGAGAGGATGGAGATGTTGTGTTTTTTTTTTTTACCTTCAAGTCAGTTTATCGGGTGGATTTTGCGTTCTTTGTTGATGCTTGCGCACGCCACACGACTTTTTATCCCGCAATATTTTGGTCTTGACCCTATTATTCACGGAATCACTCCAGGGTATCACCCAAAGTACGAATATCTACCATATGATCACCAGACGATTGTTGTCGCTCAACGTTTTATAAATTTGTTTGTGCTTAAACCAGCCTACTGAGAAAAAAATCCATGCGTCTTCCGCCGCGCTAGTTGACTGGGAAAGGGCATAGTTTATTCGAGTCTCCACCCTGAAAGTCTTTTTATATTTTTGTAGGAGAAAAGTCTAAACATCGATGGAACAACATCCACACTATGGCGGAAGGAAAAGCAGCTCTTCAAGTTTTACTTAACATGGTAAGTGGAACTCTGTTTCAGAATCGATTCAAAGGGCTGGTGGTTATCTATAGTTAATTAACGCCAACTCAGGAAAGAATGACTAATATGCAGAGCTGCTAATAATACAGTGAAAACTCTATTACGCGGACACCTTTGGGACCTTCCCATGCAAGTGTCCGCTTAACAGAGGTTTGTACAAATTGTGCAATGTCTGTTAACGATTAACACTAAACGGTTACCCTGTACTGTGATAGAGTTCCGTGTTGTTAAGGAAGCTGTGCTGTACTTTGTGCAAGCCTTTTAGGCGAACTTTGATCGATGACAATTATACGGCCGGAAATCGGTCTAATCTACGGTTTTGCTAAATATATTGATTTATCTTTATTAATAGACTACAGCACGTATTTCAAGGACGTACTCCAATAGTGCCGATTGTCAATTCAGTTCGGTGTCCGCCTGATAGAGGTTTTTAAACTATAGAAATTAGCCAAATACAATTTATTTTAGTGTCCACGTCCGCTTAATAGATGTGTCCGCTAAATAGGGGGTCGTTGTAAAGGGGAATATAAGACATTATTGATTAATTTCGGGACCCGGCTTAGTGTCCACTTAGTAGAGGGTCCGCTTAACGGAGGTTTCACTGTACTTGTTTGAAAGGATTATGTCCGGCTAGGTCGCCATTTTGGTCTGACAATATAAAACTGTTGTCGGACTCGAGGAGCTCGCTGCAAAAATGTTTCCTTAATTGGTACGGCAATTCACATGCAAAATGATAGTCTTTGGTATCAACTTAGTCTTGAACTTAGTCTTCCCGTCACGTCCGACCACAGGATATGGGGCAATGTGAGTCGGAAGTAGACTGATAACCGGCTGCCTTTTGCAGCTTTGATTATGGCTCTTGTTGAAACTCAATGCTTTTTTTTCTGCCTTTCAGACTGTGGAAGCAAAATTAATTAACGCTAGGGCAGAGAAGTCAAGGGAGGAAGCTGAGTCACAGTGCCAGGAATTAAAGTCACATGAACAGGTAACAGCGATATGGTTGATTTGGTTGTTACTCTAACCGTGAGGGAACACATCGTCAACTTTGCCTTCACCTATCATCTGTTTTTTAGTCCTTGATGCAGCAACACCAGGATGAGATGTCGAAGCTCGTGCGTACGCAAGACGAATTTGTAACAGCTCTGAAGGAGCAACACGAGGAGAAGGTAAGTTGACATAAAGTGCTATAAGTGTAGCATTTTCGCCAAAAATATGTCTCTTTTCGAAAGGGGACGCCACGAAGCTTTGAGAACGTTTTATCCATGTCCATCCTTGCCATTCGCAGGAAGAACCAATTTCAACGCCTAAATATGGTCTTATATAAGGAACCTAGACCAATATTTTTGTAATTGAGTTGATAAAAAGACACATTTTGACTTTTAAAGAAGATAGCAAATAGCGTGACATTGCCCCTTTAAACAATAGATGAAAGTCCCAAATAATATCTATAGCCCTAAAAACAGTAGCAGAAAATAGAAGTTTCTCAGAGCTTTCGTGGCCCAGTTGCGACTTAACATCTTCCAAAGTAGTTTAATGTACTATACGGCATAGCAATTCTGATTACCATGAATGGAAAGATATCAGTCTAACTGGCATTCCATCGAAGTCCCTCTCGAGTAACAAGGCAACGCACACGCAGTGCCCATGTGAAG